>JAMSGN010000012.1:0-45569 GCA_030462905.1 Jamesozyma gamospora
TCAACACCTTTCAACATTTTTCAGCTAATTGATACCATTGTAACTTTATTTTTGTTTTATTCTCGAATGTTTTTTTTTTTTCAAATTGCAATATTAAATTAGTGTATATTCTTCATATACTTTAAAAAAAAAAACAACAAGAAGAAAAATATCAACACAAGTATTAATATTGACAAAAATCACAAGAATAAAAATTTCGAAATTACCCTGTAATTAAATATTTTTGAAGAAAAGTTTTTATGGATTTTAACTAAAAATTTCAAGTCATTCTGCTCTGCTAGACACCAGAATCTTTCAGTTAAAAAATCCAATTCTACAATAAAACATTTGACTGATAATATAAAAATTTGCTACATTTTCACTTTATAAAGTCGTAAATTATCTACCTATTATATAGAAAAGTTAAACCAGTAGTAATCCGAAGCTAGTCAGTAAATTGACCAATACTACTTAATTCAGCATTTTTAAAACAATAAAATCAATTAATTTCGTTTTGCTCAAATTTTAGATTTTATAACAATAAAGGATAAATTTAGCGAAAATATTGGTTTAAGAATATAAGGATAAAAGGCATGATAAATCTGAAGAAGGAATTATAATTTTATAACATTTTTTTTATAAAATTTTGTGATCATTTAAATGTTGAAACCAATCATAATCACATTAGAAATTAAACATTTATTTTCACCAAGAAATAGAAGACAAGAATGAGATAAAAGAAAAAGAATCAAAAGAGGAGTGTGACATTAGAATTATTGATACAAAAAATAATCAATTAAAAAAAGGAAGCATGCAAATGAACAATTTTTATTTCCAAACATATAAAAGAAAAAAAAATTTCAAAGATGTTAAGGTTATGTATAGTTTCATTATAATGTAAAATAAAAATCTAAGTAGTGTATAATTTAAGGAAATGATATAAATAAATTATTTTGTAGTTCGAGAGTAATAAGAATTTTGTACTTTTCAAGCAAACTGCGATGTTCAAGTTGAATGTTAGAAACTAAGATTTGTCGACATTGGCAATAACGATTGTGAGAATCCCAAGAAAAACAACAAATTAGTAACTGTTCCCAAGCTCCATAAAATGATTATTGATTTATAGTAGGTCCAAAGAACAAAATTAGAGATGGGATGTTAATAGGTAGTTGACGAGCATTTAGCTTAGTAAGTTTTAGATAGATAGGAACTAAATGAGTTATATAAGCTAGTTAATTTTATATTAGTATTTATCACATTAAACAATCATTTAACAAAATAAACCAATTTTAATGTATAATAATACGTGAGCTTACTAATCACTTTCTCCAATACACTAATCATTTGCCTTTTTTTTTTTTTTGGTAAGTCTCTTTTTTTCAACTCAAACCAGCAACCACAATTCCTGTTTTGACATGTATGTATTTTGAACATTTCTGAAACCTGTTGTTAAATTATCAAGCTAAATTGGGATTCAATTCTATGAAAACATTTAATTACATGTTGGACAGGCTGGTTCGTTTCTTTACATTCCTCAAATTATACCCAAGAATATTGCATTCAAAAACTAGAAATAGTAGCAAATGTTTTTATTTCAGAGAAGTTGAAGATTATGTAGAGTTATGCATTTGCGATCCCAACAACACAAATACAATAAAATATTGGTTTCGTGGTCTAGTCGGTTATGGCATCTGCTTAACACGCAGAACGTCCCCAGTTCGATCCTGGGCGAAATCATCTTTTTTAAACATCTTGTCTCTGACCATAAAAACCAATAATATACTATTTCTTTTTTTATTTACAGATGTTTTATCAATATTTCCAAGACAAAACATTTGTAAACCGCTTTGCCTTAATATTTTTAATTGAATTTGAATATCATTCCTTCGCTTCACTTCGCAGGGAAAAAGGGTTTTCTAGACATTTTCAAAAAAAGCGTGTATCTATGACAAACTACTTTTCCAATTAAAATTCAAATTTTGATTTAAAATTGGTCAGTTACAAAATTATTGTTTTCTAATAATCAAATAACTAAAAGATCGGGCTGATTACGGTTTTGAGTTATAAAGTATCGAAATAGTTTTTAGACGAATGCCTATTTAAAATGGATCAAAATCATGATAGTTCAAATGATTTCCTGAATTTTTTTCAACAAAACATAGATTTACAAAACCTTCCTAAAACTTTCTATGCCAACAACTTCAACAAGAGCCAAGAAGCTGCTATGAGTCAGGATTTGATCAGTAACCACATCAATAATAACAATAATTACAAGGTGAAAGAAACATCGCCATTTAATGATTATGATCAAATCCCCGATTTAATTCAGCAGTCTGATTGCCAATCAAATACAATTATGCCTACGCAGAATAATTTTAATTTAAATTCAAATTTAGACAGTATATCGATACAGTCTCCAATCACGCCATCGCCAAATAATGAAATATCATACAATGAAAATACCACACAAAATCCGAATATTTATAATAATAACGAGTTGAAACGAACTGATAATTTCAATAACTTCAATGAAGATAGCAAAAATGACTCAATAGAGAAAAAAAAAGCACAAAATAGAGCAGCTCAAAGAGCGTTCAGAGAGCGTAAGGAAGCGAAACTAAAAGAATTAGAAGCAAAGTTACAAGATAGTGAAACCGATAGATTGACTTTATTAAGAGAAGTAGAATCTTTGAGAAAACTGAATATGGAAATTCATACTGAAAATAGAATTCTTTTGCAAAAGTCTGATAAAAACACCAATGGTTATAACCAAGCACATGTAGAAACAAATTCCGGTTTTAAAAACAAATTTCTAGATAAAGAATCATCAGCAGATGATAATCTTAGGGAATTATCACAAGACGTACAGCAGCATAAGTTCTCATTTCCAACAGAAGATGAGTTTTTTGCTAATATGATTGGTGATAAAACTGAACATTCAATTATTAAACGTAACAAACAATATAATGATAATCTCGGTAATAAATTAATGACAATACCAGCTACGTGGGAGTATTTAAATAATTTGACAAGTAAGTACGACTTTGATGTTTCTTTCATCATGCAAATGTTAAAGGGAAATGAACAATGTCACGGTTTCGGTCCTGCTTATCCAAAACAGGTAATTGATGAAATTTTAAAACAGTCACTTGAAAGTTAGTACAGTTTCAACTTTTATAAATTGACGTTATTGTATATTTTAATTAAAACTTTTATATCCTCAGCGTTTAGGATACCTCGAACTTCCTACCGTTATATTCTTTTTCTTGTTTAGGTCTGGTTGGAAGACGCGCTGTCAATCCATCTTCAGTTGAATATACTAGATGAATGGTATGTGGAAACAAACCCATATTCAATATACCAACTTAAAAATTATAAAAAAGCTGTGATTTTAGTAGATTATTTACAGTGTCAAATATAAAAAACAAATATTTTTCTTTTTATACATAGGTTTTGAAAATATGGACAATTATATGAATCTTGAGGAAAAAAGTGAGCTATGCAAGGAAAATATTTCTCCAAATTGTAACATTGAAGTTGATGATGCAAAACTTTCACATTTAATGGAAATGTTTCCAGAAAAATCAGTACATTGCCTTAAACAAACACTGGTAGGTTCGTTGAACGATTTAGAACTTTCTATATCTATGTTACTTAGTGAACATTCCAACGAACAACAAGATTCATTACAATCAGATATCAGTGAGCTTATGGGCATGTTTCCAAAGATTGACACTGAGATTATTCAGAGTTACTATCATTCCAAAAATAATGAAATTACTGAGACTATTATAGACCTCTTAAATTATGAACTGCTGTCGATGGAAAACGTTGATGAGCAAAAACTAATTGAAACCAAGGTTAACGATTTGAAATCACAAAGAATCAAAAAAAACAATAATTCATGGAATCTACTGAAAAATGATATAATGTTGATTGTAAAACATACTTATGTCAATGAAGGGCTAGCTACAGAATGTTATCACAAGAATTTTTTTAACTTAATAATGACTCTAGTGTATATTATTCGAAATCAGATAAAATCAACACCTGCAAAGAAAACTATCAAAACCTCACCTATAATACAGAGGGGAGGGAGAGTCCAATCTGGCAAAGGGTTTGCACACACGAGAATGGGTCACACGAACCATACGATAAAAGAATGCAGTAGTGATCAAAATGGCACGTCAAAAGAACTTCAAGGACCCTATATATACTCCAAAGAATCTCCTGAATCAGAGGTAATCAATGATTTTTTAAGTACAGACATCAGTTTAAAGGAAATTTCACCTGAATTTATAAAACAAACCATAATATATTTTAAAAAAAATACTGAGAAAATAATTGATTTATGTATTTTGATAGCGTCAAAGAATGCTGCAAAACTAACATATCCACAATCAAAAAAAGTGTTACCTACATTCACTTTAGTCACTAAATCGCATAAAAGTCATTCTCCAAGCCCCACGTCATTAAAAATCGTCGATGATGTAACAAAGGAAGATAGTCAGCTACAACAACTTTTCAACACATACAAACTTGATTTTCATGGTTATTTTCCAACCGAGGCTACATGTATTCTTTCTAAAGCTTTACAGAGATGGTGGCAAGAAGAATTACGAAAAAGAGAACTTAACACAAAAAAACTAAATCTTATCAACGTTTGTTGTATCCCACCACTTATTGTAGTAACGGGACGAGGTATCCATTCGGTTGGAGGTGTTTCAAAAGTAAAGCTTTCAGTAAAGAAATTGTTGAATAATGGAGGTTGGGCATTTGATGAAGGTGGATCATTTTTCACTGTGCTCGGTAAAAAGAAAATGAAGTAGGTCTTTTTCGCGTTGCGCGTAAGTCATGTAATCAAACTTTTAGGTGAAAATATAATCATTTATACATGTATAAAATTAAGTATTGAACCGTGAAGAGTAATTTAAGTGACATTACATAGGTCTATAAATAAGGAATAAATTATTTGAACATGAATTACATGGAATTAGGTGTAACTTCACGGAAAACCGGTTTGAAAGTTAACGGTGATATTGCAAAGGATGAATACAATATGGAAAATGTCGATGACTTTTTCAACGACGATGATACAAATATGATTACATTTAGAAAAAAGAGCAGAAAATCTTCATTACTACCAAACACCGGCAACAATTTACCCTCTTATGTTTCACAACCTCAATACAATATTTCGCAATTGTCTTCCCCTCATATATTCTCTCCTGCTATTGATAACACCAGAAGATCTTCAATATTGGATCGTGCTATTCGATCACCAGGTATAAGTAATCAGAGTCCATTAACCAAATATGACAACAGTCATATCGAGTTTGATGAGCAACCTACTGATTTACAGCCAATTCAAGAAGATGACGAAGAAATAAAAGAAAATAAAACGCCGAAAAGCTTGCCATATAGAACAGAGTATGATCTAAACACTTCAAATGACAATAACAGTAAAGTTGTACCTTTCTCTTCTATGCCGAATAATGAAACCAATCCTTACATAGATGCACCGGAATTAACTCGTGATGCGGACACAACGGTAGATAATACATCATTCAACACATCAGAAAATGCTATTCTTGAAGGTGAAGTATCGGATGACAAATTAAATAGCGATACTGATGATAAAGAAATTGAAAATTATACATCAGACGAAAATGAAAATAGTGAATATAGTGACGTTGATGAAACTTACATTCCTTCTGACGATGACGAAAATAATAAAAATATTAATCCCGCTTTTATGCGAAATAAATCAAATCTTGAAGATGTTGATATTTTATCTGGTTATAATGAAGAAGAAGAAGATGATGATGATGACGAAGATGATGAATATATACCTTCCCAATTACGAAAATCTGAAAAGGGCAGTGATGGTTTGAGAAGATCAAGTAGGGTTAAAATCCCACCTTTGGAGTATTGGAGAAATGAAAAAATCGTTTACAAAAGAAAATCAGCGAAGCCAGTTCTTGATATAGATAAGATTATAACTTATGACCATGAAGAAGAGGATGAAGAAGACATGGATAGAAAAAAAAGAACTTTAAACAACCCGATGAATAGTAATCAACCTAATGCAAATTTTACCCAGAGTTTGGCAACTTCAAATCAGCAATTCAAAAAACCTGTTGGAAGACCTAGGAAAGCAACATATAATGTTCCATCTAATTCATTTAGCATGTTCAACCACAATCCTAATTCGAAGGTTCTGAATAAGATAAATGATAGTCAAATGGCCAACTCCAATTGGTTGAAAAATGGTATGTACAAAGGCAGGATTAATGCATCTAAATTTAAAAAAAGCCAAGAACTTTTAGCGTTTGCACCTAACATATCACAAGCAGAAAAAACGAAAGCCAATAGTGCTGAGAAGTATACGTTGTCTATCATGTTTGACAAACATAAAGATCATTTTGCCAGTGGTATGCTGAAGCTGCCTCTTGGTGGGAACAGAGGTTCTTCAGATTCTTTGAGTGCATTTATTACATTTTATGTTGTTCATGGTATTGTTGAGGTTAGCATAGGAAGTAACTTTTTTATTACGACAGAGGGATGTTCTTTTCAAGTACCTTCTTTTAACAAATACTCTTTCGTAAACAAGGGTAATGACGAAGCACGTTTATTCTTTGTGCAAGTTACTGTTTCTGAAAATTTTGATTCACAGAAGGACGATAGGATTGTGGAAACCACCATCAGCTCAGACTTAGAAAGCTTTTCTTCAAATAATGATTCAATTGATTCAAGAGCTATACGGAAAGCCAAGACGGAAATATTATCTCCTAGTGAGTCGAACACACCGAAAAAACTTTTTGTAGAAGATGAAAAATCCTCAATTATTTCAGAATGATAGACAATTTCGAAATTGTTTAATTGAAAACATAATTTTATTAGGTCAGAGTATGAATATTATTATATTTAAGAACTATATACGTACTAATACAGATGCTTTTAAGGTTTTTATATGTAAAGAAAAAATAACTTTTTTCGAAGCCATAAGCAGGAACTACTAGTTCAAATTATTATTTAACGTGTCTTTATTACCAATAGCCAATTTAATCAAAGGAATTAACGACGCTTTATTATCTGCGTACTCAATTATAAACGGATCTTGTAATAGATCGGAAGTTGAAGCCCGTTGATCTGGGTTGACCATTAAGCATTTATTTAAGAACGAACTAAAAACATCACTCAAATTTTCAGGTTCACTTACTGTGGGTGTACCATTCGTAGCAATTAAGTATAACGCTTGTAATGGCGTTTCATTAAGATATGGCGGTTCGCCTTCAACCATTTCTATAGCCATGATACCTAATGACCAAATATCGACTTTTGGACCGTAACCTTTTCTTGAAATTATTTCAGGTGCCATCCAATAGGGGGTTCCTACCATGGTTGTTCTCTTAATATCCACATCATGCAATTGTGCACAAAATCCAAAATCTGTTAATTTGATATCACCGTTCATTGATAATAAAATATTATCAGATTTAATATCTCTGTGCAATACCGAATTATTATGTAAGAATTGCAAGCCTTTTAACGTCTCTTTACAAACAGCACCAATTTGATTTTCAGTAAGGTAACAACTGGTTACAATATCAGTTAAAGATCCACCTTCCATATATTCCATAACGATCCACAGTTGTTTGTTCAATAAATAAGCACCAATAAAATTGACGATATTCTCATGATGACTCGATTTCATAACGAGTAATTCATTTATCATTAATTTTTTTTTCACTTCTTTATCCAATATAACTTTTTTAATAGCCACAAAATTATGTTTCTTTACATCCTGTGCAATGAAAACACCACCTGATACCCCTCGACCAATACTGACAAAATTTTTGTATAACGTCGTTGGATTATCTTTCAAACACATCGACGACAATTTATTAGTTAACTCATTAGTGTGAGTATCTTTCAATCTTTTAAAAATCAAGCGATCTTTTGGTTTATTTCTGAGTTGATCTAATGGTAAATCCTCGTACAGATTATTAGTCTTTTGATTATCGTTAAAATTTTTTTTACTTTTGATATGATCATTATTATTAAATAGCAATGAACTATTTAAAGTATTCGTCGGTAAAGAGTCTTCATCCTTTACCCGATCATTTGTAGAGGTAATAACTGGTGAATATTTTAAATCGTTTGAATTGTCTGTTAATATTGGCAAATGTGAACCTGTTTTAGAAGTAGTACCAATTTGCTCAGAATCAAAATTTTTACAATAAATTTCCAATTGTTTTTCTAAAGTATAATTATCGTTATTATCAATTAAGCTATGATTTTCAAGCCTTTTAAAGACATTTTCATCATGACCCGCTTCTGAAGCATTTTCATAAAATTGAACGATATCAATCATAGTTTGTACATTTTCTTCTTGGTCAGTTTCTGATATACCATCTGATTTTAACAAGGATTGCCATTGTTTCGGAAGACCAGTATACACTCCCGTTTTTTTGTCAACACCAACGTGATAGATATGTTTTGGATCATATGGGGTAGATATATTTATCTCTTTACCCAATGGAAGTTTTACATTCTCATTTTGTGGTGCTCTTTTTAGATTGTGAATAAAAATCGAAAATGCTCCTTTTAATGTATCTGAATTCTTTTTTTTCGTCAAATTATTACTGACTGTCTGATTTATATTTTGAAGATTTAAATCTGATGAAGATGACCTTAAGGGAAATCGATGTTTTTTTGAGTTTGAATTTCTATCCATTATTCTACTAGATAATTTTGAGAACGATTTATTTTTTGATTTTGGTAATGAATTGGTTGAAACAGTTTTAGGAGATGTACTTTTTTTATTTTGTATGGGTAGCAAAGATGGTGTTTGCTTTGTTTGAATACTGGATCCATTACTGTAGTTCACTTTGTATCGTGATGACATTGTAGTATTTAGTGAATCAAATTGGTTTATATAAACAGTTGTAGGAGTTATTGTTGTATTTATTGTACTACCATGTTCAAAATGTGAATTTCTTAAAGTTGAGTTTGTATTATTAGTTAACATTGATGTATCGTGGAAATTTACTGAAGAAGAACGATTGAGGTACGAATCTTCATCATTGTTTTTTTCAGTTTCTTTACTACTAACGTTAAAGGTATCAAAAAACGAATTTGGAGTACTTCCACTAGAAGAAAAATCACTGGATAGAGAAGCCGACGATATTCTAGTAAATTGAATAGGATCATCCAAAGATATTGCATTTTCTGCAATTTTTGAATAATTTGTTTTCGAAAATGTACCTTCAGTTTTTTTAAGGTCAGATGTTTCATTTGAATTATTCTCAACCATTATATCTTTACTTGCATATTTTTTGTGATTGTGTGGGACCATAAGATCATCAGTAATTTTAGAAAAGTTCGAATTTATGCTTGAATCAAAATCCAAAAATTTTTGAGTTTTATCTTGCGTAGTTTTATCTAGTGTTTTTCCAGTGTTTAATATTTTAATATCTTCGAAGATGAAATTACTATCTTCTGTCATCAATATTTACACCTGAATAAAGATGTCAGTTAACCAGTTCGTGGGTTAGATAAAGTGACAATGTTCTTTCAATGGAAGTGCAAGTTTGGATACAATAGAGATCAGTATATATATATGTATGGATATAATATCTTACCTTTTCTTTACTTGAAGACGTCTGAGCTCTCTTTATTTTTTTTTTCTTACTGTTTACGGATAATTGTGTTTTCCTGTTACAAGTCTGCGGCGTGTGCTGAGTTTCTCTGAGACTCTCCGCTGTTGTTGTTGTTTGTATGCAAAAACCATTCAAAACATGATCTCCGACAAACAAGCAGAAGCTGGTCGAAGTCTGGACTGTAAAATTGTAAATAAGGATATATGATCTTGGGGTATTAAATTTGAAAATGGTATTAATTTTTTTAACAAAATCATAATATTTAGTTGGATATACCCGACTAGCATATATAAAATATACATGGTTGTGAAAAATTTAAAAAAAATGTCGCTTACATAATATTCGTTACTCCACTTTAAGACAGTAAAAAGGCGTTTATTCCTTCGTGCATTGCTTGTTGAATTCTCTCCTTCATAACTTCCTTACTAGAGTATTTTGGGAGTTTAAAGTAATTGACACACGTCATTACACTAGGCAAGTAATGATCCGGGGTATAATCATCATCCGGCTGTCTCAAAACTACCGTGAATCCGGGATTAAGACCTTTAAAACCGCCAATTGGTAATCTAGAGGCACCTGTGATAAATCTTGTAAACTTACGTCTTTCTTCTATAGTAAAATTGGACATAATTGATACTAAGTCATGAATAATGGGCGAATCCATAGTATAACCATGGTCAACGATGATAGATTGATAGATGGCCACTTCTGACCAATCTTCTTCCATACCACCAAATAAATCTGATATTTCATCAGGAGTCAATGCAAGTAACGCACTATATGGTACTATTTGAGAAAATCCACTAATAAATGAAGTCAGTTGTGGTTTTATACCATCTCCAACAATGTAGGATATCATTAATTCAAGGTAATTTTCTGCATTAGAAGAAGTCACTAATAAGTCTTGTCCCTTATCTATTAATTCGATGCTTGTACCTGGAATCATAAAATTTAAGCATAATGCCTCCAAATTATCTTTATTATTTATATTATCGTAAACATATTTCATGGATTTTCCAACAAATGGATCAATATTTGTGATTAAATCAATGGCACCAGTAATATTATCGCTGTAATTAACAAATGTCCCATATTTACAAAGTTGATGGGTAAATGAAAAAAAACTTGGGTGAAAATTGAAATCTACAATTCTCCCATCCAACATTGCTCTAGCAACAAACATACCCAAAAAGTAAAATAACTTGGAAATCAAATGCATTTCATCGTCATCTAAATAATTAAATGGGCATGGAAAAAGAGGTTCTAAGATATATTTATGTTCGTCATCTGTCCTTTCTTCTTTCTTCATGTCTGACACATAACTGTTACCACGCCACATCTTAAGCTTTTCATCAGAAAACATTCTTGACACCAGCGAATAGAATTCTAAAGTAGGACCAAGTCCAGTACCATTTTCACCATCAAAAATAATCTCCAAACGTTCGACATCTTTCCCATGATGGTCTAATAATCGTAAAGCCGAAAGTAAAATCTCACTTCTATTGACACTTACAATTTTCTTACCAAGTTCACCAACAGAATAATCAGTATTATTTTTTATAACTTTAATTTTACTCATGGCCATCAATCTTCCCAAACCAAAAGAGGTTTGTTCGACAAACTTTTTTCTCAACTCGACTGGAAATAAAAATGGATATGATCGAATCAAATGTGTTGTCCAATCAGGTAAAGACTCCGATGCAATAACTAAAATTTCCTCCAGCTGTCTTGACAACTTACTTGCCAATTTGGAGTTAATAAACATTTTAGATTCATCACCGAGTTTGTTTAGGTAGCTTAAAATACTGAGCAAATCTTCAATTACTTTACTTCTAGTGTTAGAATTTTCATGTGCCTCCAAAACATTAGGGGAATCTTTTTCTTCATTTTCAAAATCAGAATTGTCATGTGCTTCAGACTTGTATTTAAGAACATGCGTGTCTTCCCATATATCCTTTATATCTTTGTCTAACTTTTCATAAATTTTAAGAATATTATGATACAAAGTTTTGCTCGTATCAACCTTCTGATTGTTTAAAGTAAATGTAAACTTCCGACTTTTTAAAACTTCAATTTTTTCTGTTAAATAATCCACTAAACAATCAAGATCTGTACCTGGAAAGGAAACAAACGAGCTAACATATTCTCTATAATTATAAATAAATTTTAGCGAAGATAAAAATTCTTTTCCTGTCAAAAGACAGTGGACAGTATCCTCAAACATACCAAGGCGTTTGAATTCATCGTCCGTGCCATCATATAATACCTTGATTTTGAATGTGTTAGTAACCGATGAATATCTAGCATCAGTTCCGAGTACACCTGACTCAACGATTGAAAAATTTTCTTCTCTTGTTAATGCTGATTGTAATACGTCAATAAATGCTTCAATCTTGTCCCCAAATGCATCAATAATGGCTTCTTTAGCAACTGGACCAACATTATGTAGTTCAAGAACCCTCTTTGCTATAATCGACGGTAGATTGTTAGAAATGAATTCAAACCCTGACATGGTTTTATCTCCTTTAAAAAGGCACATTTTTACATATGTCCAATATTGTAAAAGATCTTCATAGGAATTCTCACAAAATGATTCAAAGCTTTGTAATTTTTTGATGTTTTCATCCAATTCTTTAGCTTCCAAGTCATCTATCTCACTTATACCAGAATTATTTTCATTTATTAAGCTAGTGCATAATTGAGAAATATTTACGACAATTTCCTCTGAGGTTAAATTTTTGAAAATATGAAAGTGCATTTTTTTAGGTAGAACCTCTGTTGGAATATCCAACTCATTTCTTCTTATATTGACCTCATCATCTGAATCATCGAAATCTCTATCTGACTCATAATCCGAATCTAAATCAGAAATAGAGGTTCTCATTAAAACTATTTTTTTGGATTTTGATTTTATGTTATCAATTTGTTTAGAAAGTAAACTATTAATGGATCTTATCAATTGGAATACACCTTCCCTGATTAAAAGTTTATTTATGGTATTGAAAAATTCTGAAACTAATATATTTGTGATAGAAAGAATAATAAATAATAACACACCATTTCGAATATCATATAGTTTTTCGTTTTGTAATGAAAGTTGGTTTTGAGATAAAATGGATCCAACAAGTTTAATGACTGAAGAAAAAATTTCATTTGGTGCATCAGGCTTTAGAGAGTTGATCATTCTTAGGATACCGATTAACGAATATAATTGGACTTGAAAGTCAACTGAATTAGAGTAAATGTCCACTGTTAAAGGAAGTAAATCTTTAAATACCTTCTCAGTAAAATCATTGTGATTGAAATGATAATTGGGAGTTTTATTTTTTATCAACGATTCTGATGTTGAAGCTGGAAATAATAAGAAAATAAAACGTGAAATGCTGATCAATACTTCATTAGAAACATATAATACTTCCTTTGTAGAGATAGATTTTCCAGAGTTTTTAACATTTAAATTGTCTAAACATTTAAGTATATAGTTGGATAGATCAGGAATCTCCAAAATTTTTTTAGCAAACTTTGGGCTTCTCTGAATTAAACGAGAGAAAATATCGAAAGAATTTGAAATATTTCTTGGCTTTTTCAAATCAACTGCAATATGTTTCAATATACTTTGAATAATATCGCTTGTAAACAAATCATCCAACATAGTTTCCGTGTGAAAAGTATCACATGCAGCATACAAGATGTTTATTATTTTATTCAAAAGGGTTTCTTGTTCGATATTGGCAAATTGAAAACAAAATACATTTAGACATCCTTTAATTTCATTAAAATTTTTCTCCGTTGGGTGTGCACATGCATTTGATAATATAGATAAAATTTTTTCCTGTGTGTGAGCAGTAAAAAAATCGTAGAATTGCACGTAGTCTGAAAGATTTCCAAGATTCAAAATGTATCTTCCATGAGTTCTTGAAACTATTTCAATGATTTCAAAAATATTTTCTGTCAAATCTATGTACTCAATCTCAAGGATTTTAGTTTGTAATAACCGAACGATACCATTATGTACAACGGTTCCCACACATTCTGGGTTCATTTCAACCAAATTATATAATAACCTACATGATTCAATGATTAGTTCCGAATGTTCTTTGAAAACTGGGTTTCCTAATATATTTTTTATTCCTTTTATCAAAGAACTGAATGGGACTACTCTTTGAATATACATTTGATCAATCATTAATAAATCATGTGAAAATTGTCTCAAGGATTCTAATGCCATATATGGATCGTCTTCTGCGTTGTTGATATTCTTTAATAATACAGGTACTCCAGAAATAAAAGAGGAAACTTGAGGCATACTTCCACCACCCCCAAATGACATAAATGTTGGTAAATATTCGGCAAAGAAGTTTCCATCAATATTTGGTGATCTAGAATCACTATGTTCATGAGCCTCATTTCGTGACCTATTGATGGAACTTTCATCTTCATTTTCTGACAAATCATCATGATGATAATTGTCATCTGCATGCATATGATCTTCAGAATCATGTTCAGAATCATCGTCATAATCAATATTGGCATCGGACATATCTTCATCGTTATGTTCCATAGTGTGGTCACAATCGGAATGATAATATTGTTCATCATCATCCATACTGTAATCGGAACTGCTGTCACGTTCTTCACGATCAAAATTCATGGTAGAAAAATCTTTTATAGCAAAAATAAAAAGGACGAAACGATTTAATAGTAAGAATTTTTCTTTTGAAAAAATTAGGTGTTTATAATTTTAAAAATTCTAAAAAAATTTCGATCTTCTTATTTATAGATTTTTGTTGACTTGGTATAGGTGATAATCTTACTTTTTAAGATTGAAGTAATGCTGAAAACGCTTCAAAACTACAATGAAGAAAAACAATGTCTATTTTTTTTTTTTTTTTTTAGAAATAAAAGGAAGATTAATTAAAGGAAGGCAATATTTGGAATTGAAATACCTTTCCTAAGTAATATTTATAATAAAATTTTTGAGTGTAATTTCCCTTTTTTATCTTTTTTTTAAACGTAAAGTTTTCCAGAAAGCGAAATTCTAGTATAACTTTGCCTAGTATGTTGCAAGCCTTAAAAAATGGACACTGATCTCAAACTTCAGACGTATTTCCTAAAAATATTTAAAATTTGTTTGGCAAAACGGATTTTGCCGCTCACGTGAAGAAACCGATTATTCAAAAATACAACATGATATGTATTAAGTTATTAAAAAAAGGTAACGACATATTTATTGTGATTCAAGTTTTAGATGAAATGCCCGAGCTTTTTTACCAATGTGCTATTGCCATCTACATTAATTATTTTTCTTGAGATGAATTTATTATGTTTGTATAATGTATATAAATCAATATAATTACAAAGAAAAAAAGAAACAAAAGTACATACTTACATGTAAGATTACATGATGGAGCTTATTATTATTTTTTAAAATTACTAGACAAAGTTTATGCTTTATAAATTTTTTTTTTTTTTTCAATTTTAGTTAGTTTTCTTGTTATCCAAATTAGATTGATTTTCGTAATCAACACTAACATCAGACTCTTCACTTTCTGCGTCACTTCTTGTATCTTCAACAATACCTTTCCAGACCATTCTATAAAGAATTCTAAATATTAAAAATAACCAATATAAATTGACCAATTGTAAAGCTAATATTAACGTGAATACAATTGGTAATGAAATCCAACATTTGTATTGTTGAGTTGCAAAGTTCAAAACGTAATTACCTTCTGTTCTAAATTCTGTCAATACTGACCATAAAATTTTGATGTTTACATAATGACGTAAATATATCCAAGTAACAACAAAAATGAAAAAAACTGGTGGAGTAAAAATTGAATCTAGATAGTTTAAAATCTTTGAAGAAGAAAGCAAAAAGTCAGATACATCCATGGTAATGTAAACTGCAAGACCCATTTTCGTAAAATGAAAGACGTAAGATGACCATATCAAAAGCAACGTAACTATGTGATGATAAATCATTTCTTTATGATCCTTTCTTGGTTTTTCTAATTGTAAAACCAAGACACATGCTTGCTGTGCCCAAAAAGCTGCTTGTCCTAAATAAAAGACTTTGAATAAGAATGGATTTGTAAAATCTGGATAAGTCTTGTACATTGTATCAGTCCTAAATAACCATAAATCTGAATGATACATTACATATAGACCAAATGGACCTGAAAAACTATAGTAAAAAACATAAAAAGTTTGTTCCATTATTCTTTTACTTTTATGTTTTGATGTAACATTTAATAAACCCGGTATTGGACGAATGATGACATCTAATAAGAATTCACGTAGAAACGTGAAAAAGATCATATAATAGAAAATGAAACAAAGATCTTTTATACCTTTACCATATTGATCAGTGTTTCCAATTTGATAAGAAATCGCCACAAATTTATGTATTGGATTTGAGCTTGTAAGATTCCCGGAAGTGAAATATGCACTATATACTACAATCATTATCAGGAGAGGTGCTACCCATGCATGACGATAATTCATTTCTCTAAAGGATAACCAAAACTTTTTCATAAGTTCTTTATCATTTCGAGTAAATTCAGATAATTTTTTTAAACGTTGTTGTGCTGCATTTTTCGATGCTTTTGATTCATACATAGTCCCTAAACCTGATACAGTATCGCCAAGATCGATCCTACCAACAGAGGAGGCACGTCTTGCTCTTGATTTGAACGATGGTTTTTGCTGTAAAGATTCTGGTTTTAAAAAGTTCCCTGACATAATTGAAACCTTTGTAAGCTAATTAGTGATTTGTTTAAAAAAAAATATGAAAAAACTTTAGTGTAATTTATTCAACACGAATTATAATAAAATATGACGATCTTTGATAATATGTTGATAAATTGAATTGAAGAAAATCCCATACAAATGCTCGGAATACCGAATTATATTTGGACCTTCTTTTCTTTTTCAAAAAGATGCTATGAATGAGTTCTATCCGAAAAACGTTATGTTTGCTTTTTTCACGTAATAGCTTTTTTTTGCCCATAAAATAGTTGAGAGAGCTCCCTTTAACGTGAACTTTTTTGTTTATGGGAAAGCGGGCAAAAAGAACAAACAAACAAAACAACCGGGAATTATTCGTGCTGTGCGGAATTACAGCACAGCCCTGAGGACAAAGCGTAGCAGCTTTAATAATGAAGGCTTGCCGCAGTTGAGAACACAAACGCAACCGTAGAAGAAAACTCGTCATAACAATGCAAGACAAATAATAGAGATCCGTTGCTAGGAGGCTAAAATACTCAACATATAAAGTTTCAACCAAAGCTTTTGTCGCAACAATTTGTTAGGAATCTATCAATGTATCGGAAAACCATAAACCAAAAAACAATTTCATCGTATCCTCCGCTTTCCATGGAAATTTCTTTCCGCGGATAAAACTTGACACTTTAAACATTATTATTGGGCACTGTCTACCTTCCAAGTCCAATTGATTCCATTATAGCAGTTAGTACAGAATTATTAAAAATTAACAAACAATGAAATCTGGACTTTTTCAATGCACATTAAATCAAAATTAAAGTGTATCTTATTGTCTGTCGTACTTGATGATATTTTTACGTAAATGTAAAACCACATCAATAATTTTAGACACGGGAAATGAAATTCGGTGTCAGAATAATTTTGGGTTATGCCGGGTAAGACAAATTTCAAATACATCAAAAATGCATATTCCTAATTTTAAATGAGCTTACCTTGTTAGAAAACTATATAAAAAAGTCAAAATCAAAGTCAAAATCAACATCAAAATCAAAAATTAATTTGACAAGATTTACTTATTATTTTACTTTGCCTTTTTCTTTCACAAACAAAACTTGAAAATAATTCACTATTTAAAATGGCTTCAAATTTAAATTCCGCTTTGCTCAAGGCAACTAATCCAACTTTAAGAACAGATAATTGGCAATATATCATAGATGTTTGCGATATAGTTAAAGAAGACCCAGAAGACAATGGCAAGAGGATTATTGAGCTTATAGAGAAAAGAATGGAAGAGAATGATGGGAATATCATTCTAAGATGTCTATCGGTATTAGTTTCATTAGCAGAGAACTGTGGATCTCGTTTGAAACAGGAGATATCATCGAAACATTTTACAAAAGTACTTTATTCATTACTTGAAAATCAATTGGTTCATGCTACCGTAAAAAATGAAATTGCTAAAGTTGTTAAACAATTATCCAAATCTTTTAAAGAAGATCCTTCCTTATGCTCAATGAGTAATTTATACAAAAAGATTAAACAAAATATGCCATATTTGTTGGAACAACCAGATAAACCAGCCAAACATCAATTTAGCAAGGAAACAAAGGGCCAGGAAGATAAAGAATTTGAAGAGGCGCTTAAACTCTCTTTAAAGGAATATGAAGATCAGCAGCAACAACAACAACAACAACAACAGCAGCAGCAGAAGATAGTGACAAAAACAGAGACTAATATGGAGACACAGAGAGAATCACAACAACAACAACAAACTCCTAGACTGGTCAAAAAGGTAAGGGCAATGTATGATCTATCTAGTACTGAATCTGATGAATTATCTTTTAAAAAGGGTGATATTATTATTGTATTGGAACAAGTTTATAGAGATTGGTGGAGAGGATCCCTTCATGGTAAAATGGGTATCTTTCCGTTAAACTATGTTACACCTATCAAAGAATCTACTATTCAAGAACTCCTACAAGAGAAAAATAAAGAAAATTTGATTCTTGCACAAAAGGACAACATTGATAATTTACATTATACGTTAAAATCTGCTTCTAACGGTGAAAATGTGTCCGATCTTACTAATAATTCTGAAATTAATAATATGTACGGCACCGTCACCCCTCTAAGACCACAAATTACAAAAATGATTGGTAAATACGCAAGAGAAAAGGAGGATTTGGTTTCTATTCGTCAAGTTCTTGCTAATGCTGAGCAAATGTATAATCAAATGTTGGATCAAGCCTCTAATGCTTATAAACCGCCTTCAACACTTCCTCCACCAGTAATGCAATATCCAAATCAAAATCAACAAAATTCTTCTAATAATCCTTATAATACATACACATCTGTTCCAAATCAACCCTACTCTAATTCTGTAGATAATAATAGACGTCAAAACGTATATGCTTCGCCAGCTTACAATTATTTACAGTTTGACCCTTCGCAGCAAAATCAACAAAAAGGGTCACAAGGACAACAAATGTCATACCTTCAAAGAGGAGCTCAACCGTAATCCAACATATATTCGACATAAGAAAAACATGCTTAAAGTATATATTTTCAATAATTATATAGCGCTATCATTTTACTTGGTGACAATGCTTATTATTTGAGTTTTTAGATATAAAATCGTCGATTCAATTGAAGATTCAAGGCGGGGTAACTTAGGGTTATTTCGAAAAAAAAAGTCAGGGGGGCTAAAGGGACGAACTTTACTATATTTTAACAAAAGCACTATCCCTATATATAATCTTACTTTTCAAAATTCAGCAGAGTACACCAATCGAACATAAAAAATGTCCTCAGAAAATTTTGGATCTATTATTCATGAACTTATTTTTGATGCTCCAGCAGGAGAGATTAAAGAAGTCTATGATTCATTAACTACAATTGCTGGTGAAGACTCTAAAAGCATCATAATCGATGCTATTGAGCAATATAACATCAAAAATACCATTCCGATTGATGTCAATGGGGAAAGAATTTTGCTCTCTAAATATAACACTATTAAAGATAAATTTTTTGACCCTGTTAAAGCAGTGACCTTTACTGTAGATCATCTAAATCGTAATGGTTCAAATGTAGAACCATATGAAGATGTTCAATTAACAGATGATCAAAAAGCCATTTATAAAGAATTACAACAATATACTAAGGAAAACTTTCCAGGAGATTTAACAATTGGATTTTATCCAATAGGTGGAGACTCTAATAAGACAGCGATTATTATTGTGAGTACTAAATATAATCCTTCTAATTTTTGGAATGGGTACTGGAAATCAGAATATGTGTACGATAAATCATCAAATTCTTTGACTGGTTCAATTAATGTCGAGGTGCATTATTACGAAGATGGTAATGTAAGTTTTACATCAAAAAAACAAGTTGATGTAACTGATGTCAAGGACGTTGTGGAAAGCATCTCAGAACTTGAACATGTTTACGAAAAAGAGTTAGACATTAAATTTTCTGAATTAAACGAAAAACAATTTAAATCATTGAGAAGAAGATTACCAATAACAAGATCAAAGATAAATTGGGGTAAAGCCATTGGTAATTATAGATTAGGAAAAGATGCTGCACAAGGTAAACTATGATAATTAAATATATAGATTTATAAATTTCTTTTGCATCCCTCATAGAATAAAAAACAAACACGAATAGATTATTTATATTTTTAGATCCCCATATATATATATAATGATTTAATGCTGATTAGTATGTAAAATTTTTACCTAAAGGAATTTGAAAAGGTTATAAGTTATGAAAAATAATAACAGTGCTAAACCAACTGTTTTCCATACACTATTTCCGGACCTTAGAGATCTAGCAAATCTTGTTGATGAGTTTCTAACATTATTTGCTAAAGCGTCAAAAGAATTAGAAACTTGTGTAACTAAAGATATATCATTAACAGCTTGATCATTTATATCTTCATTAATATTTCTAAATGTAGCAAGTTTATTTGCCAAATTATTTAATTTTTTATCATTCTGAAAACATATGTTAGTATAATCAATTTGAAAGATTCATCCTTTGTGATTAGCTTACATACAGCTGATTCGACTTGCGAATATTTGGAACTTGACATTGAGTATATGCTTATTTGATCTTTGATGAAATGGGAATAGTCTGATTGCGAACATTATTATTACTGTGAGTGTTAAGTTAATTTAACATATATTGTTGAAAAACAGACAAAGCTCCGCGAAATAAAAAAAAAACACATCAAGTTGAAGATTATGGTAAGCATCATATTTGCAAAACCAAAGTTACATAGTTGACAATTTTATTATTATTGTCATTGAAATGTCAAGAGGCTTTTGATGGCTTTTAAGTGTGGAAATGAAAAAGGTTTTTTTTGCAATTTAAATGCACAAATAAAACTTCAACATAGATATGTTTTTCTACGTCAAGATTGATACACTTGCCAATAATGAATTGGTTCAGACTAAAAGTTGTTCGCATTTCACAATATACCCATATGGAACTAGGCGTGTCCCAGGTAAAATTGCCCTAGATCGCAAATTAAATCATCATCTATAATATTGACAAAGTATGTGAAACATGACAGGAAATTATAAGTACACGTTGAATATATTAACTATATACAACCCCATCGACTGACAGGTTGGTCATCACTGATTTTATTAGTTTGGACTGTGAAACAGAAGGTGGAATTATTTTTTATACAACTTACACTTCGTTTCTGCTTTTATAGTTTTTTTTCTTAAAGAAAAATGTATATTTCTGTTCAACCTTCACCTTGACTTGACTGCGCTACACCCATTGCTTTTAGTTTTACACTCCAAACACCGCATAATGTTTTTTTGGTTGTCGGCTTGTTGAAAGTAGAAACAAAAGTTCTTTCATCAAACGCGTCAAAATCACTGAAAAAACTGAAAACCTTCGGCGGCGCGTTTAGGACGATGACTGAACGCAAACCGTGGAAATGTCCGCCCGCCACCTTATTCACTGCGATGCACTAGTAGTATGGACGAACTGCAGAAACTGAATTCCTTAGTTTGATGATTTTGTAACAATATGCAAAATTCCAGTGAGGTTTAAAGAAAATGGTACTTAATTAGCCCGCCACCATTTTTTACTATCTTGAAAGTAAAAGTGAGCAAAAATATACAAAAATGTCTACTGATTCTATTGTTAAAGCCTCTAACTGGAGATTAGTTGAAGTTGGCCGTGTCGTTTTAGTCAAGAAAGGTCCATCTGCCGGTAAATTAGCTACTATTGTTGAAATTATTGACCAAAAGAAGGTATGTTAAGATTCTTAATATTTTTAATATTTTTCAGATAGTTATTATTAATTTAGAAATTACGATCAGTGAAAGTTATCTTTTAACTGACAGAAGACCTTATTTTGATAAATTTTTTGAGAAACTTTTCTGAAAATATTACTTTTCATCTTTACCCATAAAAATAAAATATACTAACAAATGAAAATTGTTTTTCTTTTTACAATTTAAAATTTTATAAAGGCTTTAATTGACGGCCCAGAAGCTGGTGTTCCACGTCAAGCTATTCACTTAGGTCAAGTTGTCTTAACTCCTTTAACTTTTGCTTTACCAAGAGGTGCTAGAACTTCTATTGTCGCCAAAAAGTGGACTGCTGCTGGTGTCACCGAAAAATGGGCTACTTCTTCTTGGGCTAAAAAGATTGCTCAACGTGAAAGAAGAGCTGCTTTATCCGATTTTGAAAGATTCCAAGTTATGGTCTTAAGAAAACAAAAGAGATACACTGTCAAGAAAGCTTTAGCAAAGGCTTAAATTTAAGTTACTGGAATTTTAATTATATAGTATATAGTAAGTATTCACTTTACTTTAGATAGTTTGTATCTTTATAAAAAAAAAAACATATCAAGTGATTGTATTATTCCAGTCGTTTTTTTTTTGTTGTGTTGTGTTTGATATATTACAACATATATTGAAATTATATATAATATAAATATTATTTCTTCAATTAATACGTAAGTTCTGGTTTAATGACAACTAAGAAAAATAAATTTCCTTCATTTAATTCAATTTTTGAAAGTATATCAGGATCATTTATTTCATTTACAATTTCTGGCACCTTGTCATCACTTGAGGATATCAAGTAGACATTCTTTTGGTAAACATGTTTGGGTTTAATCCCTAAGACTTTATTATGTTCTGCTAACGAATCAACCATTAAATTCATTTGATATTTTGACGAATCATTACAGGGTTTAACCAATTGAAAAGTAGATATATCACGAATGTCTTTAACGTCCCTTAGGTATTGAAATGCTTTGTCATTGGATAATCTTCCTTCAATCGATAAATCACCATCATCAAAAACGTTTTGATCAATATGTTTTTTCAGTTTCATTGTTGAACCGATAAATTTTAAATAGCCACTAAATTCAGAATCATTGTCAACAGATTGAAGTTTAATTCTTTTTAAAGGAAAATCATCTGACTTTTTGGTCGGTAAAGTGTCTTTTTCAGGTACTACAATTTCTTTGGAGTTTTCTTTGGAGTTTTCTTTTGAGGTCTCATATTTACGTGTGTCGATATTAAAAGTTGAATATACAGTATCATTTTGAATATTATTATCTTCTACAATATCTTCAATTAATTCATCCCCTTTATGAGTTTTTACATATTTTGGTTTCTCAGGCCTCTCAACAATTAATTGATCCAAGGATAATGCATCAACCTTTTCTTTAAAGTGTCTTAAATCGGGGTTTGCTAATTCAGATACCGTCATTCTGACCAATTTTTCCATAGGAAGTTTTTCATTTAAAACGTGTGACTTTAATTTTGAATTTTTTTTGTCCTTTAAATTAGAATATAAACTTCTTACTTTTTCAGTATAATAATTGTTATTTTCTTTATCAGACCAAGCATTATACAACTCATTTTCTAAATTTTTCGCAAAAGTATTCGACAATGATTCCGTAGTTTGATCTTTAGGTATAACAAATTCATTTGCATTTATTGTATCTGGTATTATAAACTTCATAAATAGATCGGAAAACATCTTTATAGCACTTTCTCTTAATCTATCATTGTCTGATTTTTTTGGTGAGTCGTTAAGGCGTATTCTTTTTGGGTTTGTGACATTCGATCGATCTCCTGATAAACTAACTTTCCGTTTTGCTGAAGGCTCATTAACTTCATCTACGTAATCAATATCTTCAGTGGAAGACAAATGTTTTTTGAATAGGTTAGGATATAAATTAGGTTGGCATAATTCACAAAAATATTTATCATCTTCATTCAACAAGGAATTGGGGTTATTATCATTCTTTCCTGTCATACAATTGATATGCTGCCATGTATCACATTTGTCACATTGAATCATGTCACCAAATTGGTCAGTTTCTTCAATATAATTTTCATCGGTGGTAAAACAGACTGGGCATCGTATATTTCCTGTTTCTTCGTTTTTATTATGTGATGATTCTTTATAAAATTTATCTTCCTCGTCCAATATTTTTTGTAAATATTTGTTTTGACCCTTCGTTGATCTTTTTGAAATTCTTGTAGACATGAGTAATTAATTATGTGAAAAGTCAGATCTAACGATTTGGGGGGCTGATGGTTTATTTCTTATACTAATTTCACCAATTAAGATTGCACCTTTGCCACCGACTTTTGAGCGGCAATCCAAAATCCACGGAGTTGCGATGAAATCGGCTCAAAAAAAATGGAAATCACCTTCCACGGGACTTTGACATTTATTAAAAGAAAAGAGAAGAAAAACAGAAAACAAAAAGACAAAAAACAACAAAAGGCAAGTTGTTTTCCGATTTGAATCGTTTCTACTTCATCGGTTTTCTATAACTTAGTCTTCTCTACAAAAATTTTATATGTTGCTAAACCTTACAACATATTTCCTTTTTCACAAATTAATTAATTTATAACTGCAATTTTGTTTTTGCTCTTTTTTTTCATACCAGGTCGTTCCCAAATTACAAAAACCATTTCACATATTTAATGCCAAACTTTTTTCAGAAGTACTTTCTGTCAGAAAGACCAGCAAATAGCAAAGTGTCGGAATTAGAGACAAGTTTAAATCCAAAATTATCATTACTTAGATTAAGACGTCATAGGTTTACAATAAAAGAATATTTTCATTATTCATTTCTTGGATCTGTTTTATTATTTGTTTTTATATCATTTCCAGCTCCATGGCTTATAAAAATATTAGTATATGCATTATTTGGTATTCTATTTATGATTCCGTTGACTTCTCAATTTTTTTTCAATGCCTTACCTATATTTACATGGCTAGCTCTTTATTTTAATTCATCCTACTTTCCATCAGAAAAAAGGCCCCCTATCACTGTTAAAGTACTACCTGCTATTGAAACAATTTTATATGGTGACAATTTAAGTGATATTATAGCAACTTCCACAAATGCATTTTTTGATATCTTAGCATGGATTCCATATGGCCTTTTTCATTTTGGGGCTCCATTTGTTGTTGCAATAATTCTTTTCATTTTTGGTCCTCCAACAATACTTCAGGGATACGCATTTGCATTTGGTTATGTGAATCTAATTGGTGTCATTATTCAAAACGCATTCCCAGCTGCTCCACCTTGGTATAAGATTTTATATGGTCTTGATTCTGCTCATTACGGTATGCAAGGTTCTCCAGGTGGATTAGCTAGAATCGATAAACTTTTACACATCAATGTTTACACTCAAGGTTTTCAAAATTCATCAGTAATCTTTGGTGCATTACCATCTTTACATTCTGGTTGTGCTACTATAGAAGCTTTGTTTTTTTGTTATTGTTTCCCATTTTTAAAACCTCTATTTATTGGTTATGTCTGTTGGTTGTGGTGGTCAACAATGTATTTAACACATCATTATTTTGTTGACTTGATGGCTGGTTCAGTACTTTCATATGTTATTTTTCAATACACCAGATATGCACATTTACCTCTGGTAGACACAGATGCCTTTTGTAGATGGTCCTATGGATCTATTGAAAAATATGATATGATTAATTCAAATCCATTAAATACGGATATTGAAAGTGTTCCATTATCCACGATGAATAGAGATGATTCTCAGGAATCAAGAAGCCCGAGTCCACAATTATTTGATAGAATGAGTAATTCATCTGCAACTTCAAATACTTCCTTAGATATTGCAGGCGAAGCAACACCACGGTTAGGTTCAAAACCAAGAATGGGTTAATAAATATATTTAGAATATTTTTGTACTTATTTAATCTATATACATGATAAAACTATTTGATTCAAGACTGTATTTTCAATAATTAGAGACCCATAGCTCTATGAAGTGAAGTTGGGTTATTTAATTTTTTATCCATATCAACTTTAATAATTGATGATCTTATCATTCTTGGATCTTTTTTCAATGTTCGTAAAATTTCGGTTTGAACAGGTGCTGAACAATCAAATAACATTAAAAAATGGTAACCATTAATATGCTGTTCTTGATCTTTTTTCATAATTTTTGGAAGCTGCCTTTGCCCAAGAGGAACGATATTTCTTATGACACCTCTATTATTCAAAATTAATTTCCCAACAGTGGTCAGCAACTCCTTGGCCTCAGTAGTTGGGGCACTTCTGTTAACCGTACGTACAATACCAAATAGTTCATACAACATTATGATTGGACTTATTGTTCTATAAAATCTTTGTTTTATGTTTAGTGTTTGTGATTTTTCATTCAAAGTAAATTAGCTTCATTTCTGGGAGAACGTCAAAGGTGGAAAAAAAAAAAAAAAATAAAATACCAAATCACAGATTTTTATCAAAATCTAAGTTACTTGCTCTTATGATAATTAAGTTTTAAAAATATTGTTGTTCTATTCACCATAAATTTCATTATTTCGTATATGTTTTGAATAGTATTGTAATTACTAATTGTGCTGAGTTAGTGCGTATAAACATCTTATTCTAATATACTTGAAAGGCCATGTCAATGCTACTATTTTTATTTTTTTTAACTTTTTTATTCATATAGTGGTATTTTTATCGATACTTCCCTTCATAAAAGCTCAAACTTTATAATCATAATGTTATTATTCTTTGGAGTGCAGTACATAGGTACCTTATAGTTTTAATAACGGATCTTTCTTCAGTATTTTTAACTGACTTTTCGAGAACTGTGTTGGCTTGCTACAATTCTAAAATGTCTTCAAGGGTACACCAGTTTCGTTTTTTAAAGTTATATTAATTTGATTTACCCCACGCGTTTACAAGCTGGAGTCAAGTTTTTAAGTTCTCTTTTTGCAGCATCGGAGTTTGGAACTTCAATGACTAATATTACAAAATATATTAATCTATATTTCTATGTATTTAAATGAGTATATACGCATATATTAAAGACTGTATACATATGAAAATAATAAACAAACGAACTGTTATTAAAAAATGTTTTTTTTTTTTTTTCTTGTTTTTTTTTTTTTTTTAATTTTTATTAATTTTTCCTCCTTACCATATTTTTAAATTATTTTTCCAGAAAAACAAAGCAACATATCCACTGTTGTTTGTATGATTTTTTAAATCTTCAAATTTTAAAATTGAGCTTGTTGAGATTCTTGAAAATATTGTTGATATACTGCATTATTAGGATTTTGACCAATATTCAATTTTGTTTCATGACCTTGTGAAATATTAACATTATTGTTTTGTTGACTTGTCGGATTTTCATTAACATTTGGTTTTGCAAATCCGTCTATTGTAAAAGGATGATCAGTACTTTGTTGTAATTGAGGATGTGGTTGTGCCTGTAAATGTTGTGGTTGTGGTTGTGGTTGTTGACGTTGTTGTTGTTGTTGTTGCTGTTGTTGTTGTGGAATTTGAACTTGTTGCATGTGTTGTTGTTGCTGATGTTGTTGAACCTGCTGTTGAACTTGTTGCATTTGTTGTTGCGAATCATTATTATTGTTATTGCCGTTGTTGGTATTGCTATTGGTATTGCTATTATTACTATTGCTATTGCTATTATCCTCTTCATCATCCTCTTCATCCTCTTCTTCATCATCAGGTGCATTTAAGCAGGCTTGAATTAAATTTCTACCTTCTTGTTGAGTAACTATTGGTTCAAATTTAGGTGTACTAAAAGTATAAACTAAACCAGTTTCAGAAACAACTAAAAGAAGTACTTGTGTACCTGTAAGAACAGAAAGTTCAAACGCTTTTTTCATGATACCATGTTTTCTCTTTGAGAAAGTGACGTGTCGTCTTGTTTTATTTTCTATAAATTTAATTTCAATTTTTCTTCTTTCTTTAGGTTCATTTCTATTTGATGGGGATAAAGAATTAATTTGGTCATTAACTTCAACTTCTGGTTCAGACATATTTATGAATAAATATTAAAATTTTTGTTTTGTAAAAAATTCTTGCGATTTGTGTCACTATTTAATTCAAATTTTGAAAGTATGTTTTCGGAAATTTATTACGACACTTTCCTAATTTTGATATTGTTTTATAAAGTGGTATGTTTATATAAGGAAAGTCCACGGCATGTCTTGTTTTGGGAAGAATTACTTGTTTAGTCAACCAATTTCGTTGAGTAAACGACAAAAAATTTTTTTCGCGGCGTCGTGAAAATACCGCCCCCTTGATTATTTATTCGGAAATTCGGAAAATCTAAAAATAAAACTGTGCGAATTCTGTGGATCGAACACAGGACCTCCAGATATCGTTTAAACTTCAGTCTGGCGCTCTCCCAACTGAGCTAAAGCCGCTACTTTTTACAGAAAAAAGTATCACAGATAGATCTCAGTTAACGTTTGGAAAACATAACTTTTCGACTCCATTGTTACCAACTATAAATTTAAATGAAATCTTAAACGTATTTAAAAGAAAGTTAAATAATATGGTGTCGTATAAGTATTTTATGTAATAGATTCAAGCATGAATGGAGCTGTTTCTAATTATCTCATGATTTACAAATTTTGTCCATGAAATGAAAGAAAGTATGTACTTGGTGTTAAACATGTTATAAGATATTATACTTGGTCTGTAATGCAGACATTGTTAACATTTAATATGTAAGATCCGATAAAATCTAGTGCAACCTATACACCTCCAACTAACCCTGTATTATCTAATATAGTGTGGTAAAGAATTTTCTATCGCTAGTACATCTTTCATTTTATTCTTTAGATCTTTATCTTTACCTTTCTAATATTTTTTTTTGTTTAAAGAAATGATAATGTTTTTGGCATTAGATCCTATTTTATCTTATTTCTTACTAATTTATTTTTTATAGTTTATATATGGTTCTCTAATAAAACAAGCTGAGTCTTTTATATTACACCATCGTATAATTGTAATAACGTCTTAAAACAGTCCTCCTTTTAGATTTGCTCAAACTACTTCTAATCGCCAATATCAAATATCCACTCTACATTCACATTTTATTTAGATATTGGAACTGAATTTTCATAGTACTACATTAAGAGAATCAGTTTAAATTCCATGTCGTGAACTAAAATAAATATTTGGGAGAAAACTGGATGATATTTCTTATTAAATAACGCCGGAAATTTTATCATTATTAAAAAATTTGGCTTCTTGTCATGTATAAGATTAAATAAAAGATAAATACATTTATATATTGTCATATGTATAAGAATAGTAGTTTAATCCTGAACTATTGACATTTGTCTTTACACTACTGGTTAAAAATAAACGTAAGCGTTCAAATTTGAATAACTTTCTATGATAAAAACTATTAAACTAACTTGTATAAAACCATTATTGGATAAAAAACTTTTTACATTTATACTTGCTATTAACAAATATGGCAGACCAAATACTACATATGGATAATTCAGTTACGATTTGAACATAAATTGAACACTTGAGAAAAAAGTTAAAAAAATATTTTTATTTTTATTTTCTTACTTAATATAATATAATACTAATTTTTATTATCTTTGTATAGTACTATCTACTTGAATCTAAATTTACCGACGTCTGTTGTATCTATTTAAGAAATTTCCTAAACACGACTATTTTGTACTTCAAATGTTTATTAGTTAGGCATAACTTTAAAGACTGTTAACAAGCTAAATCAAAATAAAATTAGGTCTTTAATTGCTATGGAGACCTACCATATAAATTACCTTTTCTGTTTATTCTTTTTCCATCCTTTCACGAAATGTTTGACATTTTACTTGCTAACTTTGGTTTTTCTAGTTTTTTTTTTCAACGCGGGCTCCCTAACCTTTTGCCATCTTCACCCTATTAAATGGTAGTATGTTTTTCTTCGAAGGGCTTGAACATGTGCAAGAGATATACATATATAAATGAAGATAGATAATTGTTCACACACTCGGAATAATTGTTTTATTAGCGCTACTTAATTATTATCTTTTTTTTTTTTTAATTAATTTTATTAAATTGTGCTACAATCGTTAACAATGCCTAATCCACAACAAGAAAGAACTTTTATTGCAGTCAAACCAGATGGTGTTCAAAGGGGTTTAATTTCAAAAATTATCTCTCGTTTTGAAACCAGAGGTTATAAATTAGTTGCTTTAAAGCTAGTCAAAGCAACTCCTGAATTATTATCAAAACATTATGCTGAACATGTTGATAAATCATTTTACCCAAAAATGGAAGCCTTTATGTTATCCGGTCCAATCGTCGCAACAGTTTGGGAAGGTAAAGATGTGGTCAAGCAAGGTAGAACCATCTTAGGTTCAACAAATCCTTTACAAAGTGCCCCAGGTACAATTAGAGGCGATTATGGTATTGATTTAGGTAGAAACGTCTGTCATGGCAGTGATTCTGTTGAAAGTGCAAATCGTGAAATTGGTTTATGGTTTTCTAAAGACGAACTTATAGACTGGAATGCCAATTCTGCCACCTGGATTTATGAATAGATATTATTGTGTATGTTTTTCTCTTCCTATCTATTTATCTACTACTTCTGAATTTCTAAAGTATATAACAATAAAAAATATATAATCCTTTCCTTATTGGATTGCTTTTTAGCGTAATGCTGTGGTGCACGCTAAAAAAGTGTACCCCTAACATATATTCTCTTTGAAAAGGGAAGATTTTGGGGTAGTAGAAGTTATATTATTGATTGCAAAAAACGTATAAATTAGAAGAGCACGATGATGTAGTTATTAGAACAAAATTTACATATTCAGATGTAAGTAATTCCATATATATAGAATAATGACTTTACTTGAGAAAATAACACAAAAATTACCCGTTTTAAATTCTATGGCTAATAGGTCAGTTCATTATCCAAGAATGGCTCTTTTGACTGCTACGGTATGTATAATAGGAGCAGAAGCAAGCTATTTACTATATAGGGATAAGGAACATAGCGATATGAAAGAAATTTATAAGAAAGATCGAAATTTGTGATTTGCAAAAAATATATATTAGTATTTAATTAACGACGCAATTTTATATATACTTAGATAATTTAATAAACACTACTAATGAATGAATAGAATGAAACATACAAAGAATTTTTGTTTTTTAGTATTTTTTTGATCCAATTTACTCTTTCTTACTTTCTTTTACACTTTTATCATCTGTAATAGGTGATTTATTGTTCTCATCAAAGTAATTTTCTAAATTCTTAACTTGCTTTTGTAAACCTTCTAAATCTACATCCTTGACCTTTAATTCTTTTTGTAATTTAATAATTTCTTCATCTATAGTATTGCCAGCAATTTTTTTCTTGTTTTCGGCAATTAAATCACTATACTTGATCAATCTTCTAACAATACTCATAACAGTTGGTACACCGACCATGAAATATAGAATAAATCCAGAAATATAAACATTTCTTTGATTATATGCTCTTGATGCTAATTCTTGAATTGGAGTAATCATATTATTACCCCTCATATTTTGATTAGAATCAATAGTATTACCATCGATGTCTGTATGTCCGTGAGATTGCTTGTGCAAATTACGGTACAATGTCACATCGACATTAGCTCTTTTCCATGAATCTGCAAATAATAAACCAACGATTATACCAAGGATAACTAAAATTGTCTTTGCTTGTTGACTTTGAGAAAATTTACAATAAATTTGATAGAAAACCTTTCTTATTTTTGTAGGCAATGGTAAAACCAACAAAAATAGTATGGTCATTTCAATTGTTAAAAGTGAAAATAATAACGTAAAATATAAACTCATTTTCTTTTCGTAATTTTTATTGTCAGTCTTAATTAACTTGAATGCTGCTACTAACTAACAAATTATCTTATTTTCTATCTTGAAAAGGGGATTTTTTGACATTTTTTCAAATGAGGTGATTTGTCACGAGACAAAAAAAAATTGTAAGAAAAAAGAGGGTAACGTATGTTCCTCCAAAAATATTATGGTTGTTTTTCATATCAGGAAACAGAAATTGCAACTAATCACATCATACATTTTAGTAGAAACAAACAAATAGCTTAGATAGTATCTCTTTCTTTTTAATTTTCTTTTATTTGCTCATAAATTAAAAGTGGCTGATAAGAGTATTAAAAATATTTTTCTTTTAGATAATTGATCTTTAACTCTTTTTTTTAAGCAACAGATCAAATAATCATTTTGAGAAAATAAAAGAATATTGGGAAAGTTTGTGTCTTCAAACGAATTTTTCTATTAATAATTAGAGAAAATATTAGTATATTTCTGCTTGAATAAGCACGAAACATAATACAGTACATTGATGGTAAGGTAATCGGACTCATAATATAAAAAACACTCCGTTCATTTAAGGAATAACTTTGTAATCTTAATTACTTTAAATTGCATAAAAACAATAAGGAGAGAAGCAAACAAACAGAAAAAGAAAACAAAGACAACAAACAGACAAATATAAAATTATTAGATAAGTTAAAAATGGGAGGATCGGTTTATCAAGATCAAGTTCCATTACTAGGAAATCAAACAAATAATAAAAGAAGAACTTCTAATCATTCAAGTAAATCTAATTACGTCACACATCCTGCTTTGTCTCAAAGTATAGCAGGACATCAAACAACAGATTTTGATCAAGTTGATTCTTGGGGTATGTTACATGAATCTGATACAGAATATGATTTAGAACGTGGTGATCATGCTGTAAATAGTGCTTTCATAGATCATAGACCTATAATTGCAAAAAAGGGTACAACAAACAGTTATATTTCACGTAAACTTCCAAGAAAGAAAAAATTAAGTGGAAACAAAAAAAAAGGTTCTTCAAAACAAAATAGACAAAGTAAATTACAAAAAAATAAACCCACCACCATAAATAAAAAAGATGATGTTGTGATTGATGTAGATGCATTATTAGAACATGTTCATAAAAATTCAATTGGTGCACCGACTAATACAAGGACAAAAGCCTATATACCGGATGATATTAATTATTCAAATAAATATGGGACAATTGAAGAATTTGATAATAATGTCAATGGAATATTTGATAATAATAATGGTTATGATAGGGACCACAGTGAAGAAGAAGATTATGATGACGGAAATGATAGTAGTTCTAGTAGTAGCAACTCTTATGATGAAGAAGATGAATATAACTCAAGACCATCATCAAAAGGCTCTTCCTCAAATTCTTCTTTGGATGACGTTTGTTTAGTATTAGAAGATGAACCCAGTGCAGAACCAAAAGTTTGGCCGGACGTTAGTATCTTAGAAGAGTTTTCAAGAGAAGAAATTGAGAGGCTAAGAAAACAGGCCATTGAAGATGCTGAAGCATTTCATTATAGATATGACACTGAAGAGGACGATGTATTCAATAATGATGGTGTAACGGAATATAATCCAGGTAAAACTTCTACTAATAAGACTATGATTAACAACGATGGAATTGTTTTTTCAAAACCTATTGTGACCAATATCGATGTGCCAGAACTTGGAAACAAGCAAGTTAATGAAGCTGAGCAGTTGAATTCAGGAAGATTAAGACCTAAAAAAATTGCACCATGGCATTTAATGCAGGGTCAATCAGTGATTCAACCACGCGTTCCATCAACAGTAAAAAACACTAAACATAATTTCAATTTTGAGAATGATAAATTACGAGATAATATTTTAGTCGGAAGAAATATTCAATATCCATCCCATATTATTTCGAATAATCCAGAACATTTTAGATTTACGTATTTCAGAATTGATTTAGATTCCACAGTACATTCGCCAACAGTATCAGGTCTTTTACAACCAGGACAAAAATTTGAAGACCTATTTGTTAGTTCTGTATATTGTAATCATATTAAACCTAAAATTACAACACAAGCTAATAATACTAGATCTAATTCAGTTGTGGAGAAAGAATCTATAGATATTGTACAAACTCAACTTCAACCAACCCAATCAAATTTGGACACAATTCCAGGACCAGAACGTGTTCCTTCTTCCATTAGATTTCAATCAATGTCCCCATTAAGTACAAACAATTCATCACATATGAATGGAAATGTGAATCAAACTTCTAACGGTAATAATAATAACAATATTAATCATAATACTAATCATAATAATACATTATACAAGAGTATTTCCGGTGTCTCAACAAATATTGATGAAGAAATTCCACCATTTTGGCTTGATGTTAGTAATCCTACTGAAGAAGAAATGAAAGTAATTTCTAAGGCATTTGGTATTCATCCTTTGACTACAGAAGATATTTTTCTTGGTGAAATTCGTGAAAAAGTTGAACTTTTTAAAGATTATTACTTAATTTGTTTTAGAAGTTTTGATATTGTTGCAGAGAAACACATTAGGAACAAAAGAAAAGAGCGTGTTATAGATAGTGCTAATTCTGTGATGAATTCAAGTTTTATGAATGAAAAATATGGTAATGACAATGGAAATTCTAATAAATTTTTTGGTTGGATAAAAGATAAACTGTTTGGCAAAAAAGATGATAATTTTAATGGAAATAAAATTAGAAGAAGAAGATCATCAATTTTATCTTATAATGGAAATATTTCAAATGATAATAATGAAAGTATTAAAAGTGGATCAAGTTATAATAATAGACGTAATTCAATTATCAAGAAAAGAGAAGAAAGAGAAAAATTTAAAAGAAAATCAGGTGATAGGCATAAACCAAGAGCAGGTGAATTAGAACCATTAAATGTTTATATTATTGTGTTTAGAACTGGTGTATTGACATTCCATTTTGCTCCAACACCACACCCTATTAATGTTAGAAGAAGAACTAGATTATTGAAAGATTATTTGAATGTTACAGCGGACTGGATTGCATACGCATTGATTGATGATATTACTGATGCATTTGCACCAATGATTGAATTAATTGAAGATGAAGTTTATGATATTGATGATGCTATATTAAAAATGAATCATAATGATTCATCGGATAGTGATTCATCGATATCATCATCATCAGAAGATAATGATAGTGACTCATCTTCAGATAGTGATCTATCAAGTAAATCAAGATATTATCGTCGTTCACGTAATTCATACGATGATAGAAGAAATGATAAAAAATTGAAAAGTATGTCAATTCCACATAGAAAATCAATACAATCATCTCTTAATGGGATCAAAAGAAGATTACCGCCAATTAATAATACTAGTAGTAATAATGACTCTAATTATTATCGTGGATCGAATAGTGGTCGTAGTAGTATTCGTAGCATTAATCGGTTACGTGATAGTAATAGTAGTTTATCGAGTAACTCATTAAGAAGTTTTAGTTCATCACGTAGCTCATCTACCATATCAACATTTAATGCTAATATAATTGGCTGGAAAAAAAAAGGTGATATGTTAAGAAGAATTGGTGAATGTCGTAAACGTGTAATGAGTATACTTCGTTTATTAGGTGCAAAAGCTGATGTTATTAAAGGGTTTGCTAAACGTTATAATGGTCAATGGGATATTGCTTCTCAAACAGAAATTGGAATGTATTTAGATGATATTCAAGATCATATTATTACAATGGTTTCTTCATTGAATCACTATGAAAAATTATTGAGTAGATCACATTCTAATTATTTGGCACAAATTAATATTGATATGACCAAAGTTAATAATGATATGAATGATGTATTAGGGAAGATAACAATTCTAGGTACGATTGTCTTACCAATGAATATTATAACTGGTTTATGGGGTATGAATGTTATTGTACCTGGACAAGATATTGATTCGTTAAAATGGTTTATTGGTATTGTTGTTTGTATGTTAACAATGGCTTATTTTGCTTACCTTTATACTAAAAAAAAATTTGGTTTTTGAATGATATATAAGGTTGTATATGTAATTATTTAAAAAAAACATGGTGAAATTAAATTAAATTATATTAAATTAGCCTTTTTGATATTACCATCATCTAATTCAATATTTGAATTCAAATTTGTTGATTTTTTCATTTCATTCCTTAAATTTTTAGTTTCTTGTTGCTTTGCTACTTCATTATTAAAATTTTTATTATTGTTATTGTCATTTAATTGTTTATCATTACTATTTATTTGATTCTTTATTTGATCTTCATTAATATCATCAGTGGTTGATATTATATGATCTAATTCATATTCTGGTACTTTATTTAGATCTGAATAACCTACTTTAAATAAGATGAAAATTATAAACAATACAGTTATATAACCAATAATTTTTTTCATTGGTGTTGTTAAATAAAACTTGATTCTTTTATTATCATTTTTTTTTGACTTTCTATAACGAGGCAATAAATCTTTCTTTCTTCTAATACCACCCTGCATAATTTGAACTTAGTAAAATGAGTCAATGAACTATATAATATTACTATAGCTATTACTACTTCTACTGCAATTATTTGCTATAACAATAATAACCTTCAGTTTGTCATTGTGACAAAGTTGCCTTTTGGTTTTCCCAACAGAAATCTTGAAATTTGCGAAAAATCAATATGTAAAGTCCGGGTATCCAAAAAACCCAAAACTTAGGGGGTGTTCACCCGTGCACCCACACCAAACTCCGTCCGCGGGGATTTTCTGCGGCCAGCAGACTGCGGGGTGTTCTGTGGGCAACGTAATAAACATAAGAAACGACGTTTTGCTTTTATTTTTGACTTTGTAATTTTGAGAATAAAAAATTAAAAAAATTCATATAAGAATCATTACTTTCTTTTTTTCTGCTCGTTCTGTTTTGGGCCATTTTCGTTTGTGAGTACAAATTCAAAGACTGATGCTGAAAAATTTTTATTGCTAATTGTACAATGTCCTTCACTACTAATGCTACTTCTAATACTACTGCAACTGCAACTGCACCAAATAATAATATAATTAAAAATAACAACTCAACAATCGCTTCTCAAACAATTTTAGAAAATCAACCGTTCTCCAATACTTATAAATTAATGAACTTCTCAAATGAATCACAATTAAATGGTTTAGATTCTTCAACAACTCCTGTTCATTTTAATAATGCAAAATTTATTAATAATAATGAAAATTTTATAACCCCAATTTCTTCTTCAACAACAAAATTAAATACAGCTAATAATAGTTTTTCGAATTTATCTAAATTTAATCATGATTCAAATTCTTTAGAAAAAGTAAATTCAATTAATAATAATATCAATAATAATAATTTCAATTCATTTGTAAATAATAATACTTCTTTTTCAAATAATATAGAACAAATTTCAACTCCAACTGCAATGAATGATTTAATGGCTTTACTGGATCAACAAGAAGAAAATAATAAATTTTTACAAGATAATAATAAGAGTAACAGTAATACCAATCATAATAATACCCATAATATTATTAATTTTAATAATTTAACTTCCTCAACCAATTCAGAATTTGTTGATAGTTCTTTTATAGATGTTAAAAATTCGGATGCAAACTCGAATGATTTTCAAACTATTTTAGATAATATAATTCCATTGGAATCAATTGATATTAATTCAGATTTATTGAATAATAGAAGACGAAGTGAAATTGTTGATTTAAATTATAATTATAACAAAAATAATAATAATAGATCGTCTATTTCACATAATATTGATATGTGGAATTTTTCACCAACAAATAATACTAATGATAATAATACTAATGATAATAATACTCGTCAGAATTATAATGATGATGGGAATGACAATAATAATAACTATATTGATAATTCAAATAAAAATGGAAAAAATTCACCAATTTCTCCTTCTACTTCTTTCTTAAAACAAGATAATGAATTAAAACAGGTTTTAAACGAATATAATATGAATTTTACAACTGATAAAAAAAATCTACTATTATGTGATCCAATAATTTTTGAGCAAAATGATTTGACATCAAATTCTTCATCAAATTCCAATTCAGTTCCAAATACAATTTTAAATCCACAATCAAGTTCAATTTCAAATACAAATCCAAACTTTTTTCAAGCGACGAATATTTTACAATCTCCAATTTCAAAAAATAATAATCTTACTGATACATCCAATAATAATTTTAATTTACCAATGTCACCACATTCACAAAGTACAGAAATCTTTTTCAATTTATATAATCAATTCTCACCGAATAATAATGACCTAAATTTTAATAATAATAATAATAATAGTAATAATAATAATAATAATAATAATAATAATTTAATTGATTCAAATGATATTTCACAAAATAAATTTATTAAACCATCAATGATACTTCAAGAAAATGCATCAATTTCAGCAAAATTGGCTATGACCAGTTTACAAAAGAAACCTGAAATTTTTCCAACAATTGATATGCAGCCATATCATCATTCAACAAAAATAACTAAAAGAAAATCAGTTTCATCCTCATCAACACAACATGTAGGTTCAACATCACGTAGACGAAAATCAACCATTGGTATTTCAACAACAACAACATTACCATCATCATCAACCTCATCAACCAACTCTTCATCTATATTAGCAAATATAAAAAGCGATGATCTTGATGATAAATTGAATAAACCATTCCAATGTAAAGAATGTGAAAAAGCTTTTAGAAGAAGTGAACATTTAAAAAGACATGTTAGATCTGTTCATTCAAGTGAAAGACCTTTTCCGTGTATGTTATGTGACAAAAAATTTAGTAGAAGTGATAATTTATCACAACATTTAAAGACACATAAGAAACATGGTGATTATTAGAATAGAAAAGTAAAAAGAAGACAGTTTTATTGTTTTTTAGATTAAAATTTAGATATTCTGTTGTTTCATCAAGATGAAATAATTAATTTTTTTTTTTTTTAACTTGCTGGTTTTTTATATATTTACGAATTATTAAAATAATCCTTTATAAAAATTTTATATACATCAATCCAAATTATATTAATAATAGAATCAATCATTATTAATATTATTCTCTCTTTTTTAAAAATAAATCGGATCAATTTTTAAAGCATTATAAGAAAATGGAAAAACATTAACAAATGTAATTCAGGAAAATAAAAATTTAATAAAATGGAAAAGCTAAAACCGACTATACTGTCAACATTACCATCATCTTTAGATAATTCATATTACTCAATTATTCAATCAAATTTAGATTTAAATATTTCAATTAATGATACGACTCTGTTTAAAAAAAATTATAAAATTAATAAATTAATTGGTAAAGGTCAATTTAGTAAAGTTTATAAATGTTATAATTCAAATACTATTTTTGCAATCAAATGTATTAATAAATTAAAGCCGAAATATTCAATAAATCAAGTTATGAGTAGAATTAAAAATAATAACGGTAATAATAATAATTTAAACGTCAATGATATTTGTATGATTTTAAACGTTGAGAGATCTCGTTGGGAAATTTTTCTTTTAAATAAAATTTTAAAATGTCCTTACGCTATTCATTTAGTTGAATGTTTTGATGATAACCTAAGTTCTAATATTTGGATTGTTTTACAATGGTGTGATTTAGGTGAATTAATTTGGGAAAGAAACGCTAATCAAAATGAAATACCAAAACAATGGCATGATTTTTTGAATACTAGTAATAATAATATCACTACTAGTAACAATAATATTATTGATATTGAAAAATATTTTATACAGAATGTAATGTTTGATATGTGTCAAGCTTTAAAATTTTTGAAAAAAATTGGTTGTATACATAGAGATATTAAACCTTCAAATATTTTAGTTGATTCAAAAAATAAACGTTTTAAATTATCGGATTTTGGTGTTAGTATAATAAGACCAGAAAATTTATCATTAAGTATGAATGAGTTAAATAAATTTTTCATAAAAGAAATAAATAAAATTGTTGGTACCCCAGCATTTATACCACCAGAATTATGTAATTTTAAAGATTTACATTCAGTACCAGATGATGAATTCAATTTTGAACATGTTAATAATCAAAATTGTTTCAAGTTAGATATTTGGTCATTAGGAATTACAATGTATTGTTTATTATACGGCGAATTACCATTTCCTGGTGAAAATGAATTTGATACTTATAATATGATCAACACGCTTTCTTTAACTAATAAACAAAATAGCTATTGGGTTAATAACTTGATCTTGACTAAAATGCTTGAAAAAAGTTCAGAAAAGAGAATTGATATAGATAATTTAAATGATTTGATGATACAAAAAGTTGAGTTTAATTTCAAAACTGAAAAATCTAATGTTCTAAATAAATTATGGAATAAAATGTTTAAGAAAAGAATTTCTCCAAAGAAACAAAATATTGCGCCAAAAGATATAATAGAAATTTCACCTACTGTTTCTAACGATTCATTAATATCATCAATATCTGGTGAAGAACCGATAAATATTTCTCGTTTTATTGATAATATAAATATTGAAACCACGAATTATAATAGTAACGATGATGATGATGACGATGACGGTGATGATGAGAAATTAAATAAAAATAATATTAAACTATCGCATAATATTAATTTTAAAGATTACCTATAAAAAGGTGCTATATATATACATATATATATATAATTTTACAATTCAATATCCCATATACAACTTGGACCAAATTTGTCATAATTTTCTTTTGTGATATAAATGATATCTCTTGAGTGAGTGAAGATTTGTTTCGAAAAAATTTGACCACCCAAGAATGGAATTTCTGCGTAACCATTTTTTTTCCAATCTGGGAAATAATCGGGATATTTTGCTAATCTTATTAAAGTTGGCGGTTGTAAGTAGTCAACAGGCTGTAATGAATTATTAACATCTATAAATTTACTTTTTTTCTTTTGAATTGGCAATGAATCTTTGATAATTTGTTCTCTTTTTAATCTTTCACTTTCAGGTTCAGTGATTAAATGATCTTTAATTAATTGATTTAGTAAAGATTCTTTAAATCCACGAATCGATGATGTACCACCAATAATAACGACATTTTCCCATGCAACTTTTGATTTATTTATATCTTCAATTTGATTTAGAATGATACCAACTCTTTTCGAAATTTTTGTGATTAATTCATTACAACCCTTAAATCTTTGTTTACCAACTTTAATTTGATTTCCTTCAGCATCCCAAAAATAATTAAAATCCATTTCAGAATTTGGAATATTCTTTTTTTTATTTTGTTTATTACGTTCTCTTTCTTCTAAAATTTCTCTTGTATCTTTGTCTGAAGTTATGATATCAGCAACATTGATTGTTTCATCATCAATAACATCATCATTGTTACTGCGATTTTTAATCATCATTTCGTCATCAGTTAATACTTCAAAAATATTTGATCTCTTCAGAACTTCAATTTGTTCCCAACTTAAATTGGATAATCCATTATCTTTTAAATACTTGTTGATTGAGTCTCCACCAATTCTAATCCTTGAAAATAAATGATTTAAAGGCGTATAATCAATTATTGGGATTATGTCTGTATGGTTTGTACCAATATCAATGATACAACAATTTTGTAAAGATATCATAGCATATGAGGTTGCCAAGCCACTTGATAAAAACATTATATTACTAATTTTCAATTCTTCAAAAATATATTGAGTTATTATTTCCAATTGAGTTTGATTCCATAAAGGATGTGTTATTAATAAAAGAGGAATATTAGAAAGTTCGATATCAAATGCATTTGGATTATCCTTTGATTTTTCCGATAAAATTGAAACATACAACAACTTTATATATTGTAAAAATCCTTCCATATCAATAATTCTACCATCTTGGATTGGATTTATACATTTTAATTCAGTATTGCTTTCATCGTTAGAAGAAAAATAACAACCTGTTGTGGTATCTTTATAAATACATGTGGGGATCATATAATCAGGAATCGTAAACGTTTCATCATTAAGACCAAATTGAACAAGGGTATGTTGTGATTTTGGATGTATTATAAATATACTTTCGGACCTGAATGGTGCCATGGCTGAATATTGGGTGCTTTATTTGGTGCAATGTTTATTTTATTGTTAATTGAAGGTCAGTATTTTTTTCAAGTGTTGTGAAAATGTCGTTTATAGTGATTACGCAGGGTAATGAAAGCCCGAGATGTTTTAATTTTTTTTGTTTATGAAATTACAAGCATACTATATTGTTATATTCAATTTTGAAGTGGGAAAAGTGGAAAAAAAATCAAAATAAAATGCAAAGTCAACAATGGCAAGAATCAGAGTTAGATGGATTTCCTAATGAAACGTTTACTAACAGATTGGATGAGGAGCAGCAGTTAATTAATGAAAGAGCTGCCTTGCTCTTGGAAAGAACAAGACAAAGAAAGAATCTTTTACAATATGCTACAATTCCTGCTACCCCTCCTTCTGCTAAAAGAAGGTATGAACGGAGTGACGTGGATAATGTTCAGACAAATTATGATTTGGATAGTACCATGAATACTATAGATTTAGGCAATGAACCTGAAATAATGGACCAGCATGAAGAAAGTGTCTATGATAACAGTGTCAATTCTCAAATAATTAGCAATGAAATTTCAAAGAAGGAAAAGCAAAAACGTAAAAGACTGAATAAAAAATTAGTTAAACGATTAAAGGACACAGAAATGAGAAAAAATGCATTCAAAAAATATAATAAGCCAAGTAACTTAGCGTTGTATGAAATTAAAAAATATCAAAAATCTACTGATTTATTAATCTCAAAAATTCCTTTTACCAGGTTAGTAAAAGAAGTGACTGAATCCTTTACATTTGAAGATCTGCATTGGAATTCCATGGCAATCTTAGCGTTACAGGAGGCAAGTGAAGCATATTTAGTAGGATTAATGGAACATGCGAATTTGCTAGCAATCCATGCAAAAAGAGTTACATTAATGAAGAAGGATATTCAGCTAGCAAGAAGAATTAGAGGTCAATTTATTTGATGTAATTCTAGAACTGAGTATGGAGACCGGGACCCCTAAAATATTCTAATATATAAGAGCGCGTAAAGAAAAAGTTCGTTTTGCTTGTTTTTTCAGGTGCATAGATTATGTTTTATTTTTACTTTAATTATTGTGTCAAAAGATGTCTTTAGTTGGTACTAACCCCGGTGAGGATTTCGATTACGTAAAGAGAACAATTATTACGAAAAGAACAGTTCTTTCCAAGGTCCGTAAAGGTAAGGTAAATAATTTTCCCAAAATTATTCGTGAATATGACTATGCTGATTCAGCACCAAGAACCTTACTTGGTAAGGAAGAATATTCAGATTTGGAAGACACTGATTTAAATTTGGGTTTAAAAGATGTTAACCATGCAATTGGCAAAGCTGCATTAAAGGCTAACCAAAACCCCATCATCGTTGAACGTTACACAAGAAAGACAGTCGACCCTGCTGCAGCAGTTGCTGCGAGATTCATGTGTAAAGAAGAGAATTATATTACTGATCCTGAGCCAATTAACCCAGTTATGAGATCTTATTCAGTGGGATCGGCAAAAGCTGTATTGTACCCCAAACCTAAAATTAATAAAGTCGTTGAAAAAGACTTTTCACAAATCGTTAATCCGAAACCGAAACCAATGAACTTTGAGAAAGTTTTAAAAAGAGCCGAAATTGTGGCTAATGAACGTATTGTTACTAGATGTGAAGGGGATAAAGAATTTAGAGTTTATCATGAAATGAAGCATAGTAGCGATGAGAAAAACGCATTGTCTGCGGCTCACTATGTGAATAAAAAAAAGGTTCCTGAAATAAAAACAGAAGTGTTTGTTGAAAATTTGAATATAAATAGAATTACAGAAAAGGCAATGAGAAGAGCTGATGAAAAACTTGCAATTATTGATTCTAACGATGTCAATAAATTAATCTTTGGTAATATGGAATATAATATGAAAGGTGTTTTACTTGCACAGAAACACTTCTCACAATCTAAAGAAAAAGAACGTGAAGTTGAAGCTAAACTGGGTGGTAAAATCGACATGGGTGGAGGTTTATATGTTTTGGAAAATGAGGTTGACGATACTGCCAAAAACTTTATTAATCCGATTCTTAAAGAAATTGATCAAAGGACTAAAGAAGAAAGAATTCGTGATGTTGATATCAAAAAAAATGCAGAAAATTATGAAAATGAACTAGCTCAATGGAAAAAGTTACAACTTATAAGAAATATCAATGATGTTGCATTGGTCAAGGAGAGTAGAGAAAGGTACGTGACTGAAAGGGCAAATCTTGAAAAAAGTGAAAAAGAAAGGTACGATATGATGGTTCAAACGAAAGAAAACGATCTTGAGCTAAAAAATAAAGAGCTGGAAGATACCAAATTAAAGAATACCAAATCTAAAGAGAGTTTAAGAATGGACCACAACCTTGATAGTTGGATGTATGTCGACGAGAAAGATATTGTTGCTATTCAAGAAGGAAATTTTGAACCATATTTTAATGCCTTAAAAGAAGTTGAGGATAGGAAAACTCACCTAATTAATGAGACTAAACTCATTAGTTTGGATATTGATAATTTAAGAAAACAGAATGGCGAGGTTGGACAGATTAAGAAATTGGAAAATACTTTAGAAATCCAAGAAAACAAAATTAAATTGATTCAAAGTGAATACGATTTGAGGAAAGAGAAAGTCCAATTGCTACAAGAGTTTAAGAAATGTATTAGTGGTGACAACAAGATCAAACATCTTGATCTACCTGGCAATGCTACTACGGCATCTGCTTCTGCTAGATCAGTTACTGGGGTGAGTGGTGTAATACGTGGAACTGATGATAACAAGGTGTTGAAAAATCAAACGCCACTTAATGAGACACACAGAGAGAAATCCTTAGAAAATTCTGTTCCAGATACTCCAACATTTAGTGGGTTTTCTCAAGATGACTTTGAAGAAGCAAAGAATAAAAGTCATTTTAAAGAGATATTTTGATTTTTTTTTACATAGTTCTTTTTATTAATTGTTGTTTAAATATTTATCGAATTTGTAATAACCAGTGTAATTTGTTATTTGTGGGAAGAATTTGGAATTTTTCCATCTTGACCCTAAATAAAAATCAACACTAATTATTATAAATATTATACCAAACCAAAATGCTAATAACCATTCAAAACAAGCACTTTTCGAATCTTCTTGAATAGCACCAAAACAGATAGCCCAAACAACTGCACATGCAAGCCAAATGGTTTTTAGACATGCACTAATTGTAAATTTATTCCATTTATAACCAGGCCAATTATAACATTTAAAATTGTTTGCATCATATATAATTTCATTTTTCGGATGAATCATTCCATAATGTCTTCCCATGATAAAATATTGTGAAATTAGACAACAAATGGAGAAAAACATAAAAACAACAAATACCGAAACCATAGCCATATGGACATGGTGATATTTAGCCGTTGAAAAGATACTACAAAATAATAAACCTAATTCTCCAATACAGCCAAGTGAAAAACTTGCAATAATTAAATTTTTTTCATGAATTGTGAACCATGGGTTCATGCAATATTTGTGACGTTGATAAAACTCTAAAAAAATTGTAATGACATAACCTAAACCCTGCCAGGCAGCACATGAAATGAATAAAGGTCGTAAATTAGTCGCACCAACATCTGAAATATATACTGGGAATTGATATTGATGCATGAACCAGTAAATGGGGTGGCCTTGGGCTGCCCAACAAATTAGCATTGTTATTAACATACCGTACCAAGGTATAAAAGCAATCCATGGTACAATAAACAAGTGATTTCCAGGTTTTTTAAAAGACATGTAAATTTTTGTTTGAGAGGTTTATGTTAAAGGTGAAAGTAGCAAGTAATTTGACATATTTCCTTTCTTTTTTTTTATCTCTGTTTTTTTTTTTTTTTTGACATATTCGATATTTTTCAATG
>JAMSGN010000012.1:45579-64343 GCA_030462905.1 Jamesozyma gamospora
TTTTTTTTTTTTTTTTTTTTTTTGTTTTTTTTTTATTTTTGAAATTTTTGATATTTTTCAATGTGCGTTTTTTGTATCGGAAATTTTTTTTTTGGATTAGTTGTTTTTTTTTTTCTGTTTTCCTTGCGTTGTTTGTTTGGGTTTATGTTGATCGCAAACTGAAATAAGAAACTGCAGGCTTGCCAGAAGCACATTGAACAAACCATACATATCTTTACAATCATTATAATCAGTATTCATGAATATGTCTGTTGAAGAACAAATAGAAAAATTGGACCAAGAAATTACACTTAATCTTCAAAAAATTGACTCAAATCTTGGATACTGTTTCAAATGCATAACACAAGATATTATCCCACACGTAAGAAACTATTCTGCCATTTGTGATAATATCATTGATAGTACAGCATGTTTGACAGCCCTGTTTCAAGAAGCAGGAAATCTTAAATTAAGGGTTGAAGATCAACCATCTGAAGAAATTAAGGAAGATGTTGATAAAAAGGAACCGGATAGTATTTTTCCTGTACCGGCATCAAACGACGATGATACACAGCATAGGACAATACAAGAGGAATCATTTCATACAGCTAATGTAACATCAACGGGGCATGTTCTTAAATTGCCAGATTCCAGCGATGATGAGGTTGAAAATGATACAAATCAAGAAGGTAACGAAAGTACTATTCAAAGACAATCAAAGAAGAGAAAGATTTCATTGTTGTTGCAACAAGAGTACGGCTCCAGTTCAAGCGCAATCCCATCACCAATTCCACAATCAAATAAAAATAAAGAAAAGTTGTCAGTAGTTGATGAAACCATGAACAGCTCACCACTACGTCGTAGTCACGATAATGAAGAATCAACTAAAGAGTTGCTTAACATTGACAAAGAATGAACGATGTTTTTAATGCCGCGCACGGTAATGGAAGAAAAAACAGGGAAGTGAAAGCACATTTATACATGAAATTAATACAAAAAAAAAACAAGTACAGAACTCAAATATAAAAACAAAAATAAACACAAATACTTATGGGTAACAGTATGTCTGCCAGTTTTGCACCAGAATGTACTGATTTAAAAAAAAAATATGATAGCTGTTTTAACGAATGGTACAGTGAAAAGTTTTTGAAAGGAAAATCGATTGAAAATGAATGTTCTAAAGAATGGTACAGTTATATTACCTGTGTCAACGAACATTTGGTAAAACAAGGAATTAAACCTGCATTAGATGAAGCACGTAAAGAAGCACCTTTTGAGAAAGGTGGTGAGTTGGCTGACGAAGAATAATTTTTTTAAGTAACGTTTCCTGTATATAGTGTACATAGTATTACCGTGTGATGTGATTTCGTGTTACATGATATATAACTTCGGCGGGTAACACGGTGGCAAATTTTTCTTATTTAAAAATTACAATTTTTTCTTTTATGTTAAAGTGATCTATTTGGCTAACGTACAAAAATACCAATCATTGCATAGAGCAAATAATACTTACCCTTTTTTATATAATTTCCTTAAACTTTCCATGTCATATAAACCTATAAATAAAAATAAAAAAAAATTGAGTCCTGCAATAAAATCTAAGATAGACACCTTAATAGAGTTATTTCCAGATTGGACAAGTGACGATCTGATTGATATTGTTATTGAATATGATGATCTAGAGACAATAATTGATAAGATTACATCTGGTGCTGTGACAAAATGGGATGAAGTTAAAAAACCAATCAAAAAAGAGAAAAAAATTGATTTAAGCTTTCAGTTAGATTTACCAAAGCCAGAAGATGATTGGAGTTCTCCAGTTCATCATAAGAAAAAACAATTGAATCAAACACCAAGTCATAATAATAGTATTATTAACAACAATACTACTAGTAACATTAATAATAGTCATGCAAAGAAATCTAATGTAATTACTTTAGAGAAGCCTAATAAAATATCAACTTCAAAGCCAGTTTCTCAAAAGACTTCGTGGGCATCAGCTGCAAGTGAAAATGTTGTACAACAGGGAAACAGTTTGAACGATAAAATTGCAGAAAAAATCGACGTCATTGAAAAGCAAAAAGTTGTTAAAAAGATACCAACAAATCTACCAAGTTTACCAACAAACAATGTTGGTGGTACTTCAGGTGGAACGCCTAATAGTGGTGTAAAGAAGATGTCATGGGCAGCGGTCGCTACCCCGAAAGTTGTATCAACAAAGGTAGAGACGTCATTGGAGAACATGGATAGTTTGAAAAAAGAAATTGAGGAGATAGAGCAAGAACAAAAAGAAGAAAGTGAAGGTGAAGAAAACGCAAGTGAGGAAAGTGTAAATGAAGAAGAGAGTGAAGAAGAAAGTACAAGTGAAGAAGAAAGTGAAGAAGTAAGTGAAAGTGAAGAAGAAAGTGAAAGTGAAGAAATAAGCGCAAGTGAAGAAGAAAGTGAAAGTGAAAAAGAAAGTGAAAGTGAAAGTGAAGAGGAAAGCGAAAGTGAAGAAGAAACTGAAATAGAAGAAGAAAGTGTGACCAAAATACATGTAAAGGAAACAGTGATAGATGAAGTGAATCCAGTCGCAGTAAGCAAAGAACCAATAAATACTGTCGAAACTAAAGTTGAAAATACAGAAGTTAAAATCGACAAAACCACCCCAAATAACGTTACCCAAGTTACTGAGCAAACATCAACTCAATTCATTCAACAACAATTCGATCAAAAATCGAATATCCAACCTCAATCACAACAAAATGTACCTGCAATGAATCAACAACAATACTACATGTACCAAAATCAATTTGCTGGTTACAATTATCCAAATATGTTTGATTCCCAAAATTATAATCAACAGAATCAACCTGCCGCTAATCAATACAATGTACAACAACCATACAATGACGGTGGTATGAATGTTGCAAACGCCTCGCCTGCTATGTCTAACGGTCAACAACAGCTATATGGTGGTTCCTTTATGCCATACTATAATCATTTTTATCAACAATCCTTCCCATATGCCCAACCACAATATGGAGCTGGCCAATATCCATATCAAGTTCCAAAAACTAATTATTATCAAAATCAGCCACAACAATTCTCTAATGAGGGTAATCAATCTAGGGGTCAATCTCAATCAAACCAAGGTGGTCAAACTAGTGCAGCAGATAATGCAAATCAACCATTAACCCCACAACAAATTCAATTTCAACAGTATTATCAATTTCAACAACAGCAGCAGCAACAACAGCAACAGCATGCTGCCGCTGCCGCTGCCGCTGCTCATGCCCATGCTCATGCTAATCAGGGTGTTCCCTATGGTTATAATGGTTATGATTATAACACTCAAAATTCAAGAGGATTCTATTAATCCGCAGTGTATGTATTTATGTATTTTTTTTCTTTTCGCATCGTACGTAAATAAAAATTCATGTCATTTCAATAAAGCAAAAGCGCAATTACAACAGCAGTAACAATTGCGACAATGACTACAAAAATTCCTGTTGCGATAATCACAGGTGCAACAAGAGGTATCGGTAAATCTATTGTTCAGAAGTTATCCAGTGAAGGGTTAAGTTGTATATTAATCGGATCAAGTAAACAATCAATTTTACAAATTCAGAAAGATGATCATATAGTCTTCAACGCCCCGTATCAAAGACATCGTGCATTAGCAATAGATTTATCATTATGGCCACAATGGCTTGAGGAACCAAGGTACTTTGGGTTAGATTTTGATGGAATAAATGTACAACCTGGAAACTTTACCCTCTTGCCTAAAAAGTTATGGGATGTTCCCAATACAAACTATTACGTTAATTTATTAGTGAATTGTGCAGGAATAACACAAAATTCTTTAAGTTTACGTACAGAAACATCACAAATATTGAAGATAATGAATACAAATTTTCTAAGTTGCGTTTCATTATGTAATATCGTTACAAAACAAATGATAAGAAATAATGATAAATCACCCTGTATAATAAATATCTCATCGATTTTAGGCGAATCTAACATAATTGTACCGGGTACAAGTATATACTCTGCATCAAAAGCGGCATTGTCACAGTATACAAAGGTACTTGCTCGAGAAAGTCATGCATGGAGGATACGTTCGATATCCATTGCCCCTGGAGTTGTGAAAGATACAGATATGATAAAGGATTTACGACATTTGAATGATTTTCCATCTCAAACTTCAAAACAAATCGCCGAAAAAGTTTGGCAGGCTTACATAGAGCACTAATGAGGAAATTGGACAATTAGAAATTAATGAAGTGTTTGTTCGCATATTCGACTTACTCTGTCTACATTTAAAATGTGTTATCTTTGGTACGCTTTTTTTCTTCAACTACAAGAAATAATAAAAAATTACCAAAAGCAAGGATAAGTAAGTACCTTTGAAAATGACTTAAAACGGAAAAAATATATAAAGACTAAGTCCAATTGATGTGAAAGTTTGCCAGATGAAACCCACGACCCAAAATATATTCATAAATACAACTTTTTATGTACTGGTTATATAATGACACTATATATTGCGCGTGTAGCCGACGAAAGTAGTTAAGTACAATATTCCTTTAATTTTCTTTTAGGGTCCGGGCTGAAATTAGGCTTGACCAGAACAATTAATGAGCACTTTCTTCAGTGTGGCAAACATCAGAAATATTTTGTTGCTATCCCATTTGCATGCCCTGGTTGGTTATTGTGAAAAATAAGTGACTGATGCACACCCAAAGGTAAACTCTCTCAGAAAGATATCATTTCAGAACGACTTACTAAGTAGCCACTTCCGCACTTGTGGGCGGCTAAAATAGAAAAAACTAGGGGAACCGCTTCAAGAATTTAATATCGTTTGTTTTAATTTTTTAGAATACCAACAAAGATCGATTACATCAATTTTACTTTTAAAAGAGTCACTACATTAAGATTATTTATTTGAGATAAATAAACCTTCCTAATTGATAAATCGAACAAATAAAGGTTACAATAAATTTCACAAAACTGCATTTTAAGAATAAAAAAAAAAGTAAAAATTTTAGGTTACACATAGAATCATCATCATAAACTGGTGTTTAAATTGCTCAAGAACGATGTAAAATGACAAATGTAAATTTTGAATTCATAGATGAAGATATTAAAAGCCAAATTATCATGTTATAAATCACGAGCAGTTGCCACTTTATTGTTAAAAAGAAAATTTCTGCAGTACAAGGAGCACACTAGCGAAATAAAACTCAATGCAAGACATAATAATGGATGGTAATTTTATTTTCTGGTCTTATCAGATAACTTTTCCATTGAACATTGTAGACGGTTTATTTATTGCTTAAAGTTTTTTGATGTCATGTTTTTAATTCAGAATAATCAAAAAAAAAAGAGGTCCAAGACGTGAAGCACAGGTAAGGATAGGTTACATTAGACTGTGATGAAACGTCCTAAATAATATTTACATTGTTAAATTCAAGCACGCTGAAAGAGAATATAATTGTTTGTTCAATGTATGTAGGTGTCTTACTTAAACCATGCTTTATTGTTTCCTTATAGTCCCAACCCAATCTACACCTGTCGTCAACTCGAACGGTTTTATATCGGGACTGCACGTGCTTCTGCCGAGTAGCGCGGATGCTCTCTAGTGGTTATTCGCACCGTCCAACGCTTTGCCCGTTTTGGCGTGCTTTTGCTATCAACAAACTCTGGTTTGCCTTCTTTTTTTTGCACGCAATACATTGCCAACCCTACGCAAAGGACGCGAAACGTTGTCATTGTTCACGACGTTATGATTGTCACTGCAAAAATGGAAAATTTTTCTTTGTAGAGAAAATTTTTCATCCCATTTTGAGTTCTCCCAAAGACTATAAAAACATCACTTTTTCTCTATCACGCCATTATTTCCCAATCTCAACATTAAAAAGAATCAACGCCCCCCTAACCCTTTTCCCTATGATTATTTTCAAAGATATCTTTTCTGGTGACGAATTATTATCCGACGCTTACGACGTTACAGAAGTCGATGGTGCCATTTTTGAAGCTGACTGTGCTATGGTAAAAGTTGGTGGTGATAACATTGATATTGGTGCTAACCCATCTGCCGAAGATGGTGGTGACGATGTTGAAGATGGTTCTGAAGTTGTTAACAACGTTGTTCACTCTTTCCGTTTACAACCAACTGCTTTTGACAAAAAATCTTTCTTAACTTACATCAAAGGTTACATGAAAGCTGTTAAAGCAAAATTACAAGAATCTGATCCAGAATCTGTTCCAGCTTTTGAAAAAGGTGCTCAAACTTATGTTAAGAAAGTTATTGGTTCTTTCAAAGATTGGGAATTTTACACTGGTGAATCTATGGACCCAGATGCCATGATTATTATGTTAAATTACCGTGAAGATGGTACTACACCATTTGTTGCTATCTGGAAGCATGGTATTGTTCAAGAAAAGATTTAAATTAAAGTATGTAAGTACATATTCACTATATATAATTATTCACTTCTTTTAGAATTACATGCTACTATTCTTAATTTATCAACTGATATAGTTTCCTCATTTTCTACATTAACTTGACAATTTTTAACAATAAAAGTCCAAACATCATCACAAAACCCATACGTATCTAAATTTCCTTTAACTGTGAGTTTTGATTGTGTGTTGTCAGCTAACGTTTCAGATACTACTTTGTCAAAAGTCTCCAAAACCCTCATAGCTAAAGAGGCCTCTATTCTCCCATCACTAATCAAAGTATCTAAAGCATCAACCAAACTGTTACCAATGGTGCTTCTACGATAAAGTTCATAATAATTAGGAACGGCCATGTTGTTGCGGTTGGTTTGTAGTGTGTTTGCGGTGTGATTTTTATTTTTTTATTCTTGCTTCATTTTTAAACGCAAATTTTAAAACTTATCAAAACGTTCAAAACAAAAATGCACGTCCCCAACACAAATGAGTAGCACTATATTTTACAAATTCAAATCTCAAAGAGACGGTTCAAGAATATTATTTGAAGAACCCGGTCTCACCGTTTTTGATTTGAAAAGAGAAATTATTCAAGAAAATAATTTAGGTGATGGTTCAAATTTTCAATTACGTTTATTAAATCCAGATACCAATGAGGAATATCAACAGGACCAATTCGTAATACCCAGATCTACAAACATTGTTGCTATAAGATCACCAGGTTCTGTTTCTCAAAATGCTACTAGATACATCACTGGTAAACCAAGAGTTTTTATACAATCAAAAAAAATCATATCAAACAATGTAAACAGCACTGGTAACACAGAAGAAGAAAGAATTGCGTCGATGTTTGCTACTCAAGAAAACCAGTGGGAGCAAACTCAACAAGAAATGTCTAATGCAACACCAATTTTTTTCAAAAGTAGTGGTAATAGCAATGATGACGGTCCTCCACCCCCAGGTTATATGTGTTATAGATGCGGTTCAAGAGATCATTGGATCAAAAATTGTCCAACTAATAGCGATCCTAATTTTGAAGGTAAAAGGATTAAGAGAACCACAGGTATACCCAAAAAGTTTTTGAAAAGCATTGAAATCGATCCACAGAATATGACACCAGAAGAAATGGCACAAAAAAAAATCATGATTACAGATGAAGGAAAATTTGTTGTTCAAATCGCAGATGAACATTCTTGGGAAGATTATCAAAGGAAACAAAAAAAAAGATTAATCGACAGTGTATGGTCTAAAGATCATTTTGATAATTTACCAGCATCTTTGAAATGTCCAATCACAGGCGGGTTATTGAGAAACCCTGTTAGGACAAGTAAGTGCTGTAATAAAGTTTTTTCAAAGGCAGTCATCGAAGATAAGTTGTTGGAAAGTGATTTTGTATGTCCAGCATGTGGTAAAGATGATGTTCTTTTGGATTCATTGGTAAATGATGAAGAAAAGGAACGAGAGGTACAAGAGTTTTTGGGAAGCAAGAAAAGTAAGACAAATCATTCATCATCTGATAAAATAATAGATAGTAAGGCAAATGAAGAAAGTAAAAAGACAAACACGGTTGCCAGTGGGAATACCGTTACCCCTACTCCAATTCCCTTCGGTTTACCACCTTTTCCAATGTTTCCTTTACCTCCATTTATGCCTGTTATGTCAACTAAAAAAAGTGGTAAAGAAGATAAACCATAACAAGCAACAATTTACAGTATCGCAATTTGTTTAAATAGTTTCCTTTATTTTTGTTGTATATGATTCTATGTAGATATAGGTAGAATTCACTTTTTTTTTTCCTTTTTTTTAATTCAAATTAAAATTAATTTTTTAAATCTAAAATGATAATAACAAAGCTAAATATAAAATAAAATATCCAAAAAAAAAAAACGTTTTAATGCTGATATATAATGAAATAGAAATTCGATGGGATTTGCAGACGGTATAGTTTTATCAACTTTTTAAAGTCTGCTTTCATGTCACATCAAATATTACTCCTATATTAGGGTATTGAAATATAAATTATGACTGAAAAGGCAAGATTAAATAATTAATATAAAATGATAGTTTTTACAAGAAAATGAATAGAGCAATAATTTCATAACTTTATCTAAACATAAATCTTTAGAAAAAATTAAAATTTTGATTTGAACCACGAAAATAGTACATATTAATAGGTGAGTTTTATAAGAATCAAGTATATTACTTGAGGTACTACAAAACATAGGCAATTATATTTACAAAGTCCGCAAAATCATTCACGATAAAGATGAAAATATAGCTTTATTTCCACTAAACTCTATAGTTTATAAATGAAAGTTTCATCTAAGATGTCACAAAGTATTTAATTATGGATAAGCATATTAATGTACAGATACCCTGGTTTACCAAAAAGAAAAATGTTATCACTGATGCTTACCGGTCGTTCAGTATCATATATCTAAATAAAAAGAACTCTTTCTTTTAGTTACTGCGCAAGGCCCAATTTCTGAATAATGTGGATGAATTGAGTTACCTGCAACGGGGTAAGGCCGATGTGTCTATACTTTCTTTAATGTGCAGCCGAAAATCGCAAATAGAGCTATACAAAGTTGAAGTTAGATCAAAAACTAATACGGGAAAGATGAGGGAGGACAGTGGCAATGGTCAACGGCTTTATTTTATTAATGAGTTGGGCTCTGGGAAATTAGTCACTGGCACTCCCAAAATTCACAAAATAGTTGTCGTATAATGATATGCAGAATAACTATCGAGTTGTTTGATATAAACTGAAGGATGGGCAGCACATGTTTAAGGGGAAAAGGACGTTCGTTACTTTATCTCTAAATTTTCTAATATATGTCAGCAGAATTAAAACATCACTGTTTTATTAGCATTAAAAGCCTTTTCCCAAACTCGCAATGACATCATTGAATGAGAAAGAGCTCACTATTAATAATACAGTAGTGTAATGCACGTCTTCTTCTATCAAGAAGCGTTTGTAACATTTCGTTTTTCCATTTCCTGATCGATATTATTGTAGAAAGTTTACTATTCTCTATTTCACGTCATTTTAAAAAAACTCGCATCTGCATTCATGGCTTATTTTGTAAAAATTCCAAATAATCAATTAAACACTCTTAGAATTTATTTGTTCATTTGTTATATGTTTTAAAAACATCAAGAATATTCATGCAGCTTATCAAACAAAACAAAAAAATCACTTTTTACTATATAAAACGTCTTCGGAAAGCGTGCACAAAGGTAAAAGTTAAAATAAATAAATAAAAATACAAAAACTACAAATGTCATGTGATACAAAAAGCATGTTTAGTAGTAATTTTTGTTTTTTATTTAATGTTGGTTGTTTTTTGAACATATCCATGGTTGTTTTTTTGTTAATTCCGTTAATTTATGGATTTGTAATATTATTTTACCAGAAACAAATAGCTTTATTTTTTGTAACTTAGTTGATTTGATTTTATAATTAGGACATATATGCTGTTCTGTTTGATTGACCTCCTACTAAAAAACCATGAAAACTTGTATTTCTTGTTATTTTAAGACTATAAAATTTTAATTAAATGTAACTGTATATAATCTGAAAGAATAAATTAAAATAAACGTAGAAAAAAACACACTATGATGCCAATGCTGGTGTTTTGCGCTTGTTCTTTGATTCCATGATAACATTCTCAGTTTTTTCATGGGGTTCTATGTCTGGAAGATGCTTTGTTGAAGGCATTTCAATATCTGGAAGAGCATTAAGTTGTTTTTCCATTTTATCTAATTCTTTGTCAATCTCATCCTCAAAACTATCTACTCCAGCCGTCATTTGAGTCAAAGATTGATCAATTTCTTTTTGGTATTCGATTTGCTCATGTACATCGTCCATCACTTCTTCAACATTTGAAAATTCTTTATTTAACTTTGTTAATATTTCGTTCCCTTTTTTTATGCCCTCAAAAAATTGTGTTTCTATCATTTTAAACTCCAAAGTAGAAACCATATTTTCCAAGTTTATTAATTGATCGGATGCTTGATCCAGGAGATGCTCTTGGTAATGAATCCTTTTTAAAAGAAATCGTGTTTTATTGTTTTTTTTGTATGTATTGGGATTCTCCTTTATTAAAGCTCTCAACTGATCCTTTTCAAACACTATGAGTTGATCAGTTCTCCTCGTAAATTTATGAATTTCATCTTTTGATCTTTTAAGTTGCAAGACTGCTTTATCTGTCTCTGTTATTTTTATTTTGCTACTTTTTTGGCCCATCTGACCTCCTTGTTTGATTATCTTTTATGCAGTAGGAAAGAAGATTCAATCCTTATCTGTTTTTTTTTTCCGAAACCGTAAGTTCAAAAAAAAAAAATATTAATGAAATCAACAAAAAATTATAATTAAAACACCTAACTCTATTTTTAAACTTTCGTATTATTAAAAATAATGAACCTATACTATAGTCGTGTTATTTGATTTGAATGTTTCATGTTCAAGTTTTTATATATACTTATGTCATTCGCGTTCGGAATGAAAACCAAGAATTACTGAAAACTAGCGCCCGCAGGCAGAGACGAAACGCACTTTGTTATGTTTGTTTTTTCTTGGAAAGGCGAAATAATCGAAATATGCAGCAAGCAAGATATAAATTTTCGACGTGTAACTAAACCCAATCTTAACAAGAGCCACAAGTGAAAATTGATTTGAATACTGAACGTAAAATATTTGAATACTTATCATCTTTCTGTTTTATTAATTTTATTTCCAAGAATCAACTACATCATAATCCCGAGAACTGTCGTGTTGCAACAAAAAACTAACTAGTTGAATATCAAGAGATAATAGTTATATCAATGGAATTTACATTGCAAGACTTTACAAAACGAATAAAAGATCTCAAGGGCACGTTTAAAGCAGAAGTTCAATGGTCAAGTGACATTTCTTTACACGATTGGAAAACACATTACCTGCAGATTACCAAAACGGGTTCACTTATTCATGCTGTTAACAGGCAAAGCTTGATTATAAATGGTGTTGCTGGAATCGGTGGAATGACTTTAAATGATACTGATGATTCATCTAAACATGCAGTGATAAGGCATTTGTCGGGTTGTAAATTGCAGCTCCTTGAATTGAATAAACGAATTCCAATAATTAAAGTAGTTGAGCATAGTACAACAACAAAAGCCATATATTTGAAAATTGATAGAAAAGATAAGTTTATTGACCTATTTTGCGCATTAGTTTGGTGGGGCTCTCTAAATACAAGTGGTATATTTAATAAGAGAATTCTTTGTCAAAGTCAAATAGCTAAGAAAGATGAAACAAATTTACTTGTTTGTCAACTGCATGTATTTGGCCCAATTCCTAAAAATAAAAACGTCAAGTTATTAAAGGATATGAAATGGCCTGAATTTTTTATTTCTAAAGACACAAAGGAACCCTGGGGATGGTTTGAAACCATGGGTGTTTTGAAATCAAACGGTGTCTTAGATTTTCTACTTCAGAGCGACGGTTCCCGTTTGTTTTCCTTAAACATTCATTATTTGTTGAGATCAGAAATTAGAATACTTGATCCTTCTTTATTATTAGATAACGTATATTTATTTTTGGGTATTATTCCAAAACTCAGACAACAGCTAAATTTGTTTGGGAATGACAACTTTTTTCATGAAACCTCAAAAAATACAAAAATTGAACAAAAAGTTATTTTGCACTTCCCTTTGAGAATTGACTTGGAAGATTGGTTTGTGGCACTTAAATCGTTTGCAATTGCGGAATATTTAGGATTGAGTGGAATCGACAAATCAAACCAATTGAGAGTTTCAAACAAATTTAGATTAACTATTTTAGAGGCTAATTTAGAAGCAATATCTTTAGATAACCCCAAGCTATATGTGGAGATAGCTATCTGGGATTGTATTTGGGCAAAAACTCCTGTAATCAATGGAACAAACAAACCTTTTTGGAGAGAAGAGTATTCATTTATGGAGAGCGTTAGTGTAGATTCGATGATTATAAAAGTGATGGAACGAATTGAGGTTCAAAGCAGTGATATCGCGAAACCATTAGGGTATGTGAAGATAAAGCAGGATATGATCAATGATAGAAGCTTTCAGAAAGAAACGAGGTTACCATTGTATTCCATAGACAATATGAATTTTCAGATAGGTACAGTATGCCTAAAACTTGACTCAAAAATCGATTTTGTGCTTCCATCAACCAATTTTTCAAAATTAGAAAAAATATTGTCGGTGATAGATTTGTCAAGGCTAACAGACATAGTATATGATTGTATGAATAGTCCAACAGATTATAAATTGGAAGGTATTTCCCTAATATGCTTAGATGTGTTTCAGTCTATAGGCAGAGAGGAGGATTGGTTTCAAGCGTTAATGACCAAGGAAGTTTTACAACTGGACACTTCGATCACCAAAAATAATAATAAAAATTTACAAACCTCCCATATTTACAATAGTTTATTCAGGGGAAATTCAATTTTATCTAAAACAATTGAAGAATATTTTTTTAGAATTGGTTATGAATATCTAGATAAATCAATTGGTGATATTTTGAGAGTTATCATTAGGAGTGAAAAATGTTGTGAGTTGGACCCTTCTAGAATAAAGGCAAGAGAAGAAGAAAAAAATTTAATTATTTTGCGTAATTACCAGACATTAATGACATTTGTTGAAAAAATCTGGTCTGTAATTTACAAAACAAGCAACGATTTGCCAGTAGAAATTAAGACGCAGATGAAACTATTTAGGAAAAAATTAGAAAAAACTTTTATTGGGGAAGAATTTCAAATAACATTACATTGTGTTTCTGGTTTTCTTTTTTTGAGATTTTTTTGCCCAGTTATTCTAAATCCTAAATTGTTTGACTTTACTGAAAGCCACTTATCTGACACAACAAGAAGGACATTTACATTATTAAGTAAGACTTTGTTGAATTTATCTACGTTGACAGAGTTTGGTAACAAAGAACCTTGGATGACTGAAGTTAACAAATTTATTAAAAGACATAAGAGTGAATTATTGGATTATATAGACAAGGTAACTGAAAAGAAGTTAGATTTTTCCATTAAATCATTGAAATTAGGGAATAATATAACAAGACCAAAAGTTATAATGGATCATATGCTTTTGAAAGAACTTCCATCAAATCCGTATTTAATAGATAGATACTTGAGAGAGACTGAGTTTATCAATTTGGTTAATAGGTTCACAAAAAAAAATGGGAATGCAATTAAACCAACAATTGTTGAGACAATTAAAAAGCCAGATATTGGCGAGTTAGAATTTGAAAAGATAACTGAAAATAATACAGAGGTATTTGGCGATGAGTTCATGCAATTTTTATCGGAAATCAACGAAGAAAATAACCTTGAAAACTTTCAGAATAAGAGATCATCTAAAAATTTTACACCTGCAGAAACAGAGGATAATATGAGAGATTTAGAACAGGAAACTTCATTATTATGTGTGAAAATCGAACGTTTAACGAAATTGTTATCAGATTACGAATACCCGACTGATGCAATATTGAATGATAAGCAATACCCGTTATTATTAGCTAAGAGCATATTTTTCGATAACTCGGGTTGTATTTTTATTGACAAACAAAATGATTGTAGTAGAAAGGACGGTATGTTGGAATTATTCACTAATCTAAATGAAAAAAGCTATTGCAATGAAAAGGTTTTTAACGTGAATTCAAATGAATCATCACGAAATTCAATTGATCGTCGTGAATCATCTTCAGTGAAAGAAGGTTTTATTAGTTCTGGATCTCAATCAGAAAACAAGTCTTTTAGTAGATATGCTTCAGTAAAAATATCAAGAATGATGAATGGTGAACAGACTCAAGACTTTAGCAATTCAAATAGTATGACAAATGCAAACAGTAAAAGTAAGAATAAATTAACTAGGTGGTTCAAAAAAAAATAAAATTGAACATGGGGGCAGCTTTACCTCTTTACACAGCGCGAGAATATTTATATAGAACTAGTAATATCTTTTTTTGTATTTTTTGGTAAATATTCTATAGAAGAAAAACTACCAGATTATCATGTAGTTTTGAAAAATTCTGATATACGTAGTTTAATCTGTTTTTCTAACCTTAGTCAAATGCTCCTCAAAGCAAGAAAATTAAATGCTGATTGAATATCATATGAAACTGTCTTCCCAAATATATTCATTTAATCGTTGATTATTTTCTTTTTTTTTTTTTTTTTTTTTTTGGTTTTCTAAGTGATAATATAATATTTAAAATATATATTTACATTGAAAGTGAATGGTAAAATAGAAATTCAACTTTTATAAAATTATATTATATATTTGCTTACAAAAGAAAATCGCATACATTTATAAATACAAACTACAACATTACTTTTCACCTGGAACTTAATATTTCCTATTTTGTTTTATTTTGATGTGCATCCAACCATTCTTTAATATCATCAAAGACAACTTTTACATTTTTATCGCTTTCCAAAGAAAAAATCGAATGTCTCATGCCTGGATACAATTTCAACGTCTTGTCATTTGCAGGACAACATTCGATGAACTTTTCAGATCCCTTAGGGTCATTAATCCTATCATCTTGACCATGCATAATGATGACAGGTTTGTTTTTGACAAAATGATTTTGTATATAATCATTCTTGTTGTTATATAATTTTTTACCACGCTCCAAAAAATCATATATTTGCTCAAATGTACCATATAATGGAATACTCATAGGATCATTTTTCAAAAAATTTCTATATGTGTCATCAGACGTGATACTCTCTAAATCTAGTGCAGTATCAATTTTTAATTTTGGAACAATTTTGGCCAACAATGGCGATAGAAGTAATGTTAGTCTATTTGGTACAGTATGTGGATGTAGAATAATTAACGGACCTGAAGCAATGTAACCGTCAATTTTATTCTTATATTTACCTTGACAGCCATAATTCAAACAGATACCACCACCCATAGAGTGACCCCACAAAAACAAAGAAATTCCTTTACTTTCACAGTCCTTTAAATTCAATTCGATGAAATGATCTAAATCATAAAATGTATGATATTCATTGGTTAGACCTTTTAATTTTCCTGGAGAGGTTACGCCTGCACCTCTCTGATCAAATGTAAACGATTCATAACCGTTTATTGATAGAAAATCCATGAATCTATATTGGATTTTAGTATATTCTCCAAATCCATGAACTAATAAAACACGGCCCTTGGTAATAACGTTTCCAGAGTCATCCTTCAAACTGGAAGGCCACAATATGTATCCAAACTTGGCACCATCGAATTCTTCATATTGTAATGCTGGTTCTTCTGTTACTAATTTATAAGGGTACTCTACTGTCATATCGGTTCTCAATGTTAAGATATAAATTTTTTTTTTGGTTATTCTGTTCAACTTTTGTTGCAAATGATTATTTCTTGCTTTATAAGTTCATTATATTTGTATTAAAAAAAATTGAAACCCCCTTAATTCGACCTATTATGGTATTTACCCCTTGATCGACCTAATATGGTATTTAACCCTTCTTGTTGGATAAGATATCAATCAACCAAAAAACACACACAAAACACAGCACAAAACATACTCTCGATCAGAACAAAATCTGTTTTAATTGGGTAATATTAATGTTCATAATAATATTGCCGTAGTTAAGATAACGTTAAATAGATAAGACAATAAGTGTTATATAAAGATCACTTGATCGTTATTTTTTTTTCACCAGAAAATCTATATATCAGCAGACATAAGTAAAACATATTCTTTATATGTAGTACTTATATGTATTTATAAATATATTCTTAATGATAAAAGAATAACGATTTAGTGATCTTTGTATAACACTTATTGTCTTATCTATTAAACACTAACTTATTTACAATAATATTTTTATGAACTTAATATTACGGAACCCGAATTTCAACAAACTTCTTATCGAAAGATTCTTCTTCCAGTGGACCTGCTTTCCCCTACATTGTGATTATTGGGTACTTTTCGTCTGATGTCTTTGGAAAGGAAAGCAGAAAAGAGAATTTTAAGAAGGGTTTTCTGTGATATAGGGATAAATATACAATAATATAATACACCTAAAATACCGTAATAATAGTCTTCAGGGTCTTAAATAAAATAAGTAGATAGTATATAAAAATAGAAATATATATAACCAGGCCCGAGTGAAAATTTTTCACTACGGAAGTTAACCTACTGTATTTACCAACAAGTGATAAAACACCACAGTACTCACAACATTCATTACAACAGACACTCTTAACATAAGACTATAATCTTATTTCGTTTCAAATTATTTTCTTTACTCATTGTTTCCTATTTTTCCGTTCTTTTTCTTCTCTTGCAAATTTCATTTCAAGCAATTTTCAACGAAGTTAAAAAATTCTTGCAAACCAATAAATCGCGTTGTTTAAAATTTGTTCTGCAGCTTTTTCTATAAGAAAATTCTGCTCATAACTTTAACTATCGTTTTAAACTTTTCATACTTTATTTGTCTTCGTTACAACAAACATTCCTAATTACGTCTTTGATTCATCAATAATAAAAAAAATTATAAATAAACGAATTTTTTCAATGATTTTTCGAAAATTTATAATATCGACAATATTCAATCTTTTAAACTAATTTTTCCTTTCAATATATAATAATTGATACAAAAAAAAATTTTTTTTTCTTTCTTGTTTGTAACCATCATAATATAATCATTCTAAACATGAATTTTATACTTTATACTTTAATATCGTATCTTCTAACGATATTTTGTTCTGCTTCGACTTTTGAAGAATTAGAGATTGATCAATCAACAAATAATAATCAAGAAAATGTTGATTCATCATACTATGGTACTTATCTTTTACATTTATCATCATCAAAAAGTATAAATTATCATACAATCGATTCATCATATTATACTGAAAATGAAACTCTTTTAATTGATACCGAATGTAATACTTTAACTTCACAAAAGTATTCAATTTCTTCTTTAAAAACTTTAATCACTTCTTCATATTTTAATCAATTGAAACTATCAAGTTCTCATACTTTGAATAGAACCTTAACTTCTAATACCTTATCATCATACACATCTGAATTTGCAACTTTATATGATTCTCATTCGTCTTCTTCCTCACAAACAATCTCGTCTACAACTTCTATGACAATATCAAGTACTAGTTCATCTTCTAACAATACTAATGAAAAAAATAATACCAAATCTTCCATTGCAAATGCAATGAATTTACGGGCACCATTAGCATTAAGTGGAATTTTATTTACTATTATGACATTAATATAATCTTGATATTATTATTGACATATATTCAGAAATATATTAATTAATGACCTTTTTTATAGAATATTACAAATAAACTAAATAGATAACACTTTAATTATTAATTCAATAAACTATTTATGATACCAAATATTTTTTTTTTTTTTCCATTTCTTGAATCTCACTAAGCTTATTGGAATCCAAAAGAGGAAGGAACCTCATAATGTCACAATAAAACAATTTTATTATTCAAAACAAAAAGAAAAAAATTTTTCTTTGTCTTTTAAAACATGATATTAATTTTAATCATGTTTTATCGTTTATTCAACTAACAATTGAGATACCCCAAAAAAATAATCAATTATGTTGAGAAATATTTTCGCTATTTTTATATTTTGTTTAACTTGGACAAATGCTGCTATTTCAGATTTAGAAGCAAGATCTTCAGCAGCAGATTATGATTTAATCTTTTTCGAAAATTTTTTATATGATTTTGATAAGAATTTTTCAAATTATACGTCATATATGGAACAAAATAAAATTAGTTTACCACAACAAGTTGCAAATTATTATTATCATATTGCATTTTTATCAACAGCTGATTTAAAACAAGATGTTATGCAAAGTTTCCCATTTACAGAATTTGTTGAATTTATTACAGAATTTCCATGGTATACAAAATTAATGAATGAAAGTAATATTACTACAATAATGGTTCCACAAGATTTTGTTCAAACTAATGAAACTGGTGTCTCGACAAATTCTGTAACAAAGACTTCTTCTTCTTCTTCTACTACTTCTACTTCTAATTCAAATTTAACCAGTTCAAGAAATAACGCTTTACAATTAAACTTCTTAACGCCAATTACAATGGCTTTATTGGCATTATTTTTATAATAAATTAAATAAGTATCTATTCTTTTTTATATATCTAAATACCTTCAACTTTATTCTGTTAAAAAAAAAAAAAAAAAATAAGTAGACCAAAAAAAACATAGGAAACTTAGAATTAAAGTAAGTAAAAAAAAAAAAAAAAAAAAGTTTTATTGACAAAAAAAAAATTGCAAA
>JAMSGN010000013.1:0-61600 GCA_030462905.1 Jamesozyma gamospora
TCTAAATATAATAAATGATAAAAAACGTCCAATAAAAATTCTTTCGATAAAAGATATTTTTTCTTGTTCAAAACTTTGTCTCGCATATTGTAATCATTGGGTAATCACAGCAGTTTTGTAAATTCAAACTAAAGATGTTTAATTATTGCGTTAAGTCACTATATTCAAAAAAACATTATTTACTCAAATTTTCTAAAAAAAAATACTAAATTTAGTAAATTAAATATAAGTAAAGTATTGCTATGAAATAATTGTGTATATAATAATAGTTTAAAGATCTTTGTTTTCCATGGAACGAATGACATTATATAGTTTGCGCAAGGTAACGTATATATAACTGTAGTTAAAAATTGGAAAACTATATTGAAGGTATACCATTGTACTATATTCTTAATTATTTACATAAGCCATCTTTCATTAAACCTTCTCTTTTCTTTGCATTATTTTTTTGTTTATTAACAGAAATCATTTTTTAAGTTTTTAATTATTTCAAGAAAAAATATAAAAAAAAAAACAAAAATATAAAAATTAATTATTTTATTAAAAATATATATTTAATTAATATTAAATAACATGTTATTTTACTTCTTCTTCATATTTCATTAAGTTGTTTTAAAATCATTGTTTCATTTTTATTAAAAATTGATTGAATATTATCGTTTTGTTCATTAAATGATCTTGGAATATTATTATTATCGTCATCATTATTAATTTTATTAAAATATGAATAATTATCATTGTTATTAATTAAATTATTTGTAATATATTTTGAGATTTTAATATTTTTTGGTAAATCATTGATATAAATATTATATTCATCAATATTACCTCTTTTATCAATATCTCTTTCCAATACAATATTTTTAAATTTTAATGATTGATTAATTTTTTTTTTCATAGGAAATTTTTTCAAACACGATGGATGATCGTATATCGATGATGATTTTTTTGGTAAAGAATTATTTAATGAGCTTAAAGTTTTGGTATTTTTACGATTATCACCATTTTCGATGGTAAAATCTGGTCCATATAGTACAGTAATATCTTTTTCTTTATTCCAATTAATTTTCATTGGATTTAGTTTTAATTTATTCAGATTAAAATAATCTTGTGACCAACGTCTCCAAAGACAATGATGTAATCTAACTAAATAAAAATAATAATCAAAATCATCATCAAATGAACAACTTGGTAATCTTAATAATTTATGTTTTCTCATCTTTAATAAAATATTCCATGATCTTGGTAAGTCTAAAAGATTTGAATCTTTACCTTTGAAATTATAATTAAAATAATCAATGGCTTCTTTATTATAATTGGTAACGTTATCCAGTAGAATTAAATTTTTAGGTAGGATTATTGTGTCATCTAGGCTTGTCATTTTGTAATAGGTTTTTGTCTTGTTTTTCGATATGTTATTATTCTTTTTCGAAATTTCCAATGTTTTTAGTATTATATAATCGACGTTTTTTATAGTTGCTTTTCTCGAGAAAACCTTCTCGAACGTTAAACGCGGATCTTCCATTACTTAGAAAACCCCGCACAGCTGCATTTTCCCCACAAATTAAAACACGCGGTTCCTTCCTGCAGGCAAAACACAACGCGGTGTTTGGGTTCACAAATAGGGCTTACATGATTATTAGGGGCCTGCATAGGGTTAGCATAGGGCTCAAGGCCAGCCCTAAGGGTCACCGTTTTTTTTAGTCAAAAATTATTAATAAATTTTTTTGCTTTACGTAATAAACAAAACTTTGTCACATATAAAAACATGACACATTGAAGCAAAGAACTGCGATTTCTTTAACACATCTTTTAATGAAGGCTCTCCTAATAAAATAATTCAAAACAATCATGTCAAAACAATGGGCAGATCCTAATGATGGAAGTTTTAAAAGACAAGTCTCTTCTTTTAGAGAATTTATTTCAAATGATCATCCAATTTATAAACCTGCAAAAGGTCGTTATTGGCTTTACGTTTCTTTAGCTTGTCCATGGGCTCATCGTACTTTAATTACACGTTCTTTAAAAAAATTAACTTCAATTATTGGTATCGTCGTAGTTCATTGGCATTTAGATGATAAAGGTTGGAGATTTATTAAATATAATGAAGATAGTAATGATGTAGACTTATCAATATTTAATAGTATTTCTGGTTTGAAAAATATTAACACTACTAATAATTTTGATACACATCCATTAGGTAAAATTACTAACGATTCTAATAGATTATTTATCGATGGTTCTTCTGATCCATTAAATAAATTTAATAGATTAAGTCAATTATATTTCAAATCGAACCCAGATTATAATGCAAGATTTACTGTTCCAGTATTATGGGATTCAATGACTAATACTATTGTTAATAATGAAAGTTCTGAAATTATTAGAATTTTAAACAGTAACGTCTTTGATGAATTTCTTACTGATACAAAAATTGATAATATCGATTTATATCCAAACGATTTAAAATCTGAAATTGATGAATTTAATGATTGGGTTTATGATAATGTTAATAATGGTGTTTATAAGAGTGGATTTGCTGAAAATTCAATCGTTTATGAAAATGAAGTAACTAATGTCTTTAATCATTTAGATAAAATTGAAAAAATTTTAAATGAAAAATATCAAGTTCTTTCAAAAAAATTTAATGGTAATGAAATTGAAATTTTGAAAAAATTTTTCACCGTTGGTTATCAATTAACTGAATCAGATATTAGATTATATACAACGATAATAAGATTTGATCCAGTTTATGTTCAACATTTTAAATGTAATTTTACAACTATAAGAGATGGTTATCCAATGATTCATTTATGGTTAAGAAATTTATTTTGGAATCATAAAGCATTTCATGAAACAACAAATTTTGATCATATTAAATTACATTATACAAGATCACATTTAAGAATTAATCCATTAGGTATTACACCTTTGGGACCAAAACCAAATATTAAACCGTTATAATTTGTATTTTTTGTAAAGTTTTCTGTTTATTTAATTAGTTTTACTTATAATTATGAAACCTTCAGTTTTTGTTCCCTTTTTTTTTATTTCTTCTATAAAAAAATTTTCTTTTTACACATAAATTTAAGTGTTGGTATTTATCATTTTTTTGTATAATTATAAAATTGTACTTTCAATACTTTTCCTTTTCCTACACTGAAGTATGACACTGTATATTAGGTTCTTTTAATATCATGTAGAGGCTCACAGTTGTTGAATGCAATAGGAAAATTACCCCTTTCTCAAAAAGTCTAAAGTGCTAACACGGCTTTTTAGTGTATCATTATCTATCTGATTTAACATATTTATTAATATATAACAAAATAAATTTATATTCTTTTCGTATAAATAAGGTAGTTTGGTAAAGCAACCAAGCGATTTTAAAATGTACTTTAGATAAGTTATAATTAAAATTCTTGAAACTTACAGAAAAAGAAATAGTAATCAACAAAATTATCTTTAGTTATAATGATAAATTGAATTAATCTTTTATCGTTTTGTGTCTTAAGGAGAGAAAAGCTCTTAAAACTGTCAAAAACTTGATTTCTCAAACACAATTACACTCAATGCCATTTTTTGCATTTACTGTCATTCCAACTATTTTGTGTCGTTCAATGCTGTCATTTTTTGTCTCACCAAAACTCCCAAAAAGGAAATTGCAGTCAAAAAAGCAGCAAAAAATTTCCGGATTGAGAACGCAGCACTTAAAAATTACCGAAAACAGAAAACACGCGTTAATTAACGCGAAACCTAAAAAAATTTATTAAGCTGAACTTTTCAAATTAATTAATAAATTATTTAATATATATACTTACATATTTCTGGATATAACAATTTTGCATACAATATAAACAGTTTTTAAACTTTCTACAACATATTTAAATATATTTATATATTATTTTTAATTAAATTTCCTGATTATATAAAGATATTTACTTTCAATTTTTTTTTTTTTTTGCTTCTTCTTCAGGGTTTTAATTCTCATAAAAAATTTTACGTGTAATTCAAAAATCAATTATATTTTAATATATATCCTTAGGTTATACCCTTTCTAATTATACATCATGTCAACAACAAAGATAGAATCACCAACTTTTAATACTATAAAATTTCAAGAACCTAAGCTTTCTTCTAATAAGACTAGAATGAGAAGAAGATCAAGTGTAAACTATGAAAATTTTAATAAACAACAATTTCTAGGTAAGAAAAAATTTAAAAAAGATCAAAATATTTTAGCTACACCAATTAAATCCGCTAATAATAACGAATCCTTCAGTTCACCTTTCACTCCATCATCTAATGATAATATTTTCCAATCTGTACCAAGAATAAGTAATATGCTAAGTTCTCCACCAATTCCAATTTCACCATTAAATAAATCAAAAAATAATGGGTTTTTAAAATCAAATTTCTCATTAAATAATAATAAATTAAATTCAAAAATATCACCAATTAAATTATCATTAAATATTGGTTCTAATGGTAAAGCTTCAATTATAACGCCAGAATCCTTTAAAAAAAACATTGAAGATAAAATTAATGAAGAAAATAATGATAAAGATTTTAATGAAAATAATAATCCAAATAATGAAAAAAATAGAATATTAAATCTTTTAAGAAAAATGAGAAATTCAACAACAACAAATTCACCAATTAAAAAAATTGATAATTCCAAAAAAATTTTAATTAATAAAAGAAAACATTCAATAATTATAAATAATGATTTACCAACAATTAAAGAAGTAACAAATGATATACCAAAATTTACAATAACGGCAAGCCCAATCCCACCATCAACACCAGGATCAAAATTTTCAACACAATTTAAAACTGGTTTCACACCATCAATTAATTTAGATTTTGTTTTAGCAAATAGTTTATCACCAAGATCGTTTTTCCAAAATTCAAATAATCAATCCCTAGATACACGTTTATTAAATTTTGAAAGTCCAAATTTACAATTTTCACCAAAGAATAGATTATTACCAAAACCAATAACATATAATCAATCACAATTTCCATTAAAATATTCTGGTGGTGATCCTTTATTAATTAATGATGAAGTCAACTCTAATTGGCTCGAAATGATGAGTAATAATAACGCTGGTACGCTTAATTTCTCATCACCAACTAATATTGCTGACAATAATCAAACTAACAACAACAACAACAACAATAATAATACTAATGATAATAATAACACTAATGATAACAAAATAAATAATAATAATAAAAATGATAATAACATTAATAATAAACCATTAGTAAATAATAATTCAACGAATAGTCCATTAATGTTTTTAGGAACACCAAAAATTCAATTACCATCATTAAATTCACCAACATTTCAACAATCAATTTTACAACCAAATTTAAATAAATTTAAATCATTTAAAATTAATAATGAATTTAATTCAAATTTTAAAAAATGTAATACTAGTGAACCTGAAACACCAAAAAAATTAAATTCAGATAATTATTTACAATTTACACCATTAATTCAACAAACAATGAATGGTTCATTAAGTACAAAAATTTGTCCAAATGTTAATTTATCACCATTACAAACAAATGCAACAATTAAAAATATTAATTTAGAAATTGAAAATAATGAAAAAGATGATGCAAGAATGGCATTAAAAAAATTAATGAATGGTGTATAATAAAAGTTTGTATTCTTTTTTTTTTTTTATTTTTATGAAATTTATTTCTACTATTAAAAATTGTATTCTTATTATAATATGGACATTATATACTTTTTACATATATATTTTTTTTTTAAATATTCAAAAACAAAAACAGAAAAAAACATTATATATCTTTACTATTAACTTCATCTTCTTCATCTTTTTCTTCTTCAATGAAAACATTACCTAATTTTGATAAAATTTTTTCTTGCTCACCTAATTTATTAAAATTAATTATCATTCCATCAAATGCAAAACAATACTCTTTTGCTTTAATTTCAATATTATTATCAATTTGTGGTATCTTTGGATATCTTTGTGAAAAATGTGTTAAGATTAATTTTTCTGCATTCATTTCATTGGAGACTTCAATGGCTTCATTAATTGTACAATGTCTTTTCTTTATTGCATCATCAATTAAATCATTATCTAATGTTGCTTCATGAATTAATAAATTTGAATTTAATCCAATACCTTTTGCAAAATTATCAAAAATTGGTCTTGTATCACCAGAATATGAAATTTTAAATGTATTTGATAAAAAATTTAATTTATTATCATCTAATTTAAATGTTATACTATTTGCATATGCCCAATTACAATGAATTGCTTTACAAGTTTGAAAGATATTAATCTTTAAATCATCATATAATAAATTAATTGCATTAATATTTCTAAATGATGAACGATCATCAAATTGAAATTTTCTTTTCTTAATGACTTGTTCTTTTTCTTCGAAATTTAATTCATTATAATCATTTAAATCAATTGGTGAAGTTTCTTTTCTAACGTAATTACTATCAATTAAATGTTCACAACTAATATAATTAACATGCGAAAGAATTTCATCAGATTCTAATAATAACCATTCTTTAATGAATCTATTATATTGCCATGGTATAACTAAATGAATCATTGAATTTGGTATATCTTTATTATATTTATACCATTCTTTTAATAAACTAATAATACCAAGATGATGATCTGCATGTAAATGACTTAAATAAATTAATTTTAAATCTTTAAAGATTTCTTTTATTTTAATCTCTGAAAAGATTCTATGTAATTGACCAATTGTATTTTCACCTGCATCAAAGAACATAATTCTATTTTGAATCTTATTATTATTTGAATGAAGATATGGTACTTTAATTAATGTTGAGACGACATTTCTATATTTTGATGGTAATGCACTTCCAGTACCTAATGTAATAATTTCAATATCTTTGGAATTACAATCATTATTAAAATGATTAATATTAATTTGTGATTTAATTAAATTATTATAATCAATTGTTGGTAAATTTAATGGTTTAATATGATTTTCATAAATTTTTGACCAAATTAAATCTGGTTGTAATGTTTCATTAATTATATGACAATTAAAATCATTTGTCATTGGATCAATATTAATTATTGTGTTTTTATCTAAAATTTTAATATTTTCAATAGGGATCATTGATTTAACTGAATTTTCATTTTCTTCTTGTCTTTGAATCATTGAAGTTCCAATGGGTCTCTTAATGTCAAAATAATCGAAAAATTCTTTTGATAATAATTGTTGTGTTCTTGGTAAATTATAATTATTTAATTGTAATGCTTTTAATTTTAAAGTTGTTATCGCTGAACCAACAAAAGTAATATTATTTGGTGAAACATTTGGATGTGATATAATATGTTTAATCTTATTATTTTTATAATTAAATTGATTCATAAAATTAATTAATTTATCATTAATTGTAATTTCATCATTTAAGAAATAATAAATGATGGCAAGATCATTACAATTATAATTTGAAAAATTTTCAATAAATGAATCTAAATAATTATCATTTGGTATATCTAGGATTAAAATCTTGGCAAAATTTCTTTGTTTTTCAAGAACTTGTTCAGGAGAAACTTTTAAACCATTATCTAAAATAATTGTTTCACCTTTAGTTAATTTTGCAAACATGGGACCCTTTGGTACACCTAATTTAATGGCTTCATCAATTTTAAATTTACCTCTAATTGAATTAAATTTAATTTCATAATTTGTTGAAGATTGATTTAATTTAAAATTAATCTTGGGTAAACTAACATTTAAATGAGGATCAATTGATGGATCATATCTTGAAATTGGTGAATGTTTTGGAAACATATTATTAACAATTGAGTTTAGTACTTTATCCTGTACATTATTGAAAATTTTGTTGTCATTTGTTGAATCTTTATTTTCATTAATGACTATTGATTTTACAGTTATTAATTTATCTTTATAAATATTATTTTTTTGATTCATTATATTTGAATTTAATGTAATACCAAATCTAAAGACAAAATATCTCCAAGTTGATATTACATAATTAATTAATTTATTACCATAATTAATTGAAATTTTATCTTTACCTTGATCAGCAATTGTCAGGATTAAACCAGGTAAACCACCGATACTTGACCAATCTAAATTACCTGTTAAGAAGATATTTTGTAATTTTGAAAGTTTAAATTTATTTTCAGTGATTGATCTTTGTGAACCTTCTGGAATCTTACCAAATAAATAACGATCACCATGAACAGATTGTAATAGTAAGAGAGGATGTTTTGTATCGGATGATGGTTGTGTGACTGTTAAGAGAGTATACATTGGAGGATGGTGTTGTTTTTTGGTATTGAAAGATTTAAATCTTTTAAATCCTAATGAATTTTGTTTTATATACAGGAAATTATTTAATCTTCTCTTGTAGAGAATGAATGATACAGACACTTTGAAAAGCAAAAAAAGATGGAAAGCAGATCTATCTGTTGTTGTTGAATACAACTACTTTTACTTGGCAGAAACAGTCGAAATCTGGTCAAGTTTTAGTGTATTTGTAGTTAAAATATCTGTCAATATTTTAAAGCTCATCGATAAAAATTTTTCAGTTTGGAAAAAAAAAAGCAGCCCTATCAGGGTTAAACATAGCCCTATGAGGGTTGAATATAACCCTAGTTTAAACTTGCAACCCTAACCTTAATCTGACTCCTTTTTCCTGCTGACTTCTTTTTATTTCTGACTTCTTTTTCTGCAAAAAAAAAAAAAAAACTTTCAAATTTTCTTTTTCAAAAGTTTTTCTTTGCAATTTAAAGAAATTGCAAAAACTTTTAAAACGTGTATAAATTAATTATTCTTATATGTTAAATAACTGGTTGTACATCTTATTGTAGATTTCATTTCTTGATACTTTGTACTATAACAAACATAACAACCATGTCCATTGAAAATAAACCAGGTCGCACAATCTTAGCATCAAAAATTTCAAAAGTTTATACAGATGAAATAATATCAAAAGTTAACGCTTTAAAAGACAAGAGACCAAACGGTCCTTTACTAGTTGGTTTCTTAGCAAACGATGATCCTGCTGCTGAAATGTATGCTACTTGGACACAAAAGACTTGTGAATCAATGGGTATAAGATACGAATTGAAAAAATTTCAAGATAAAGATCTCTTGGAAGAAAATATCATTAAAGCAAATAATGATTCATCAATCGATGGTATTATGATTTATTTCCCTGTCTTCGGTGACGCACAAGATCAATATTTACAACAAATTGTCTCCAAGGAAAAAGATGTCGAAGGTTTAAATCATGTCTACTATCAAAATTTATATCATAACGTTAGATTCTTAGATGAGGAAAAGACTTTAAAATCAATCTTACCTTGTACACCATTAGCCATTGTTAAAATTTTAGAATATTTAAAGATTTATAACCCTCTTTTACCAATGGGTAATCAAATGTACGGTAAAAAATGTGTCGTTGTAAATAGATCAGAAATCGTCGGTAGACCATTAGCTGCTTTATTAGCAAATGATGGTGCCACAGTTTATTCTGTAGATGTTAATAACATTCAAAAATTTACAAGAGGTAATAGTTTACAATTTATTAAACATCATGTAGAAGATTTAGGTAATTATTCAAACGATTTATTAAAGAAAGTTTGTTCAGATGCTGATATTATTATTACTGGTGTACCATCAGAAAATTATAAATTTCCAACTGAATATGTAAGAGATGGTACCGTTTGTATCAATTTCTCTTCATTTAAAAATTTTAACGAAGATGTTAAGACAAAAGCATCTTTATACGTTCCAATGACTGGTAAAGTCACCATCTCAATGTTATTAAGAAATATGTTAAGATTAATTGATAACACCGAAGTGATGAAAACAAAACAATAAATAACATAAATATATAATTATAAATAGCATTTTTTTTCACGACTATCACTTTTTATTCTTGTTATTACTGTCACTTTGAAGAAACCCTAACAAACCCTAATTTTTGCGTCTCGTTTTTCGTGATCTTTTTTTGGTGGTTTTTTTCCATTTCAAAATGAAAAATAATAACAACAAAAATTTAACAATATATAAAATTTCATTATATTAAAAATTAATAAAAAAAAAGAAGTTTTTATATCAACTTCATCATTTTAATTTGGTAATATAGGTTTAAATCTTCTTGGCTTTCCCCTCCCACCCCCCGTTTTTTTTCACCTCACTACAATGACAAACAAGAAACCGTTATTTCAATTAAGAAAAGAATTACAATTAACTCCACCTAGTGAAAATGATTCAGTCAACGATTCTATAATCATTGAAAATTCAATAATAAATAATTATACAAATATTAATAACAAAATTTTAACAGAAAACGATAAATATAAAGTTAAAAAATTATTAACTTCTTTACCACAAACAAATGATTCAAATATTAATGGTATCATCGATACTCATTCAAATAAAGCTTCACTCAATGATAAAGATAATGTCTTCATTTGGAATTATGATTCAATTACTAAAAATTCACCTCTTGTAAAGATTCCATTACATGATGAAAATAATTCTTTAAATGAATTACCTGAATGTTTAATTACATGGTCAAATAATATCGATGAAAATAATGATATCTTGACTAATAATTGTGGATTATGTATCATAGAAAAAATTTCAGGTAAAATTACTTATTATGAAGATATAGAATCAATTAATAACCTTTATTCACAATTATCAAAGACAATGGCACATACTTTAAATTTAAATTTAAATAATGATGAATTCATTACAATAATTCTTAATTTAGAACCCGCTGGTATCGTCATCGGTACTTCATTAGGTGCAGTTTATTTCATTACTATAAAGGATTCAATGGGTAAACCAAAAATTGAAATAAGACAAAGATTAATTAAACCATATAAAAATTTCTTAAACAAAATTTTTAATTCAAATAATATTTCATCTCATTCAATTGTTTCTTTAAAATCAGGTCCTATCATGGGTAAAGGTGAAAGAATTGTTTACATTACAACAAAATCTGGTGATTTTCAAATTTGGCAATTATCAGTATCAACAAATTCATTTAAAAGAATTAATATTAATATCTTTAATCAAATCTTAGAATCATTAAAAGATTTATATCCTTTCGCTTACGGTTCTTTAAAACTATTAGATTCACATCCATTATTTTATAAAGATTTAAACGTTCATCTTTTCCTTTCATCAATTTCAAATAATATTGAAACTTATTATATCTTATCAACAATTATATTTGATGAATTTTCAAATACTTTTAATATTTTTTCAACTTATAGATTAAATACTTTTGTTCAAAATCAAATTTCATTACCAAAAATTTTTATTCCAAATTCATTATTAAATGATAAAATTAATTTAATTACATCTGTATTCATTTTATTTGAAAATGCAATTGTCTTAACACAAATTAGTTCAAAATTAGATTCTTCATTTACATTAAAGAGAAAATGGGAAGATATTATAAGTTTCCGTAATGATATTAATATTATTGGATACGGTTATAATAATAATTCTTTATTCCTAATGAGTAAAGAAATTGATGGTATTATTCAAATTGAAATAATAGAAAATAAAGAAACTAATGAAAATATTTCAATCTTTGATAAAAATGATGAATCAAATTTTATTAAATCTCATGTAGATCAAGCAATTTTTTTCAATAATTTAACTTTAAATAATCCAATAGAGTTTAATTTACCAAAAGAAATCTTAATTGAAAGTGAAATCATCGAAAATGATCTTTTACTTTCAAAGGATGAAATCTTTAATTCAACAAGTAAATATATTATTTCAAAGACAAATAATTTTGAACAACATTTAAATTTAAGAATTAATTATTTTAAAAATTTATTAAATTTTATTGAATTAAATTTTAATAATAATATTTCTCCCATAGTTAAATTAAATCTTATTGAATCATTTGAAATAATGAATTGTTGTTTAAAATTATTACAATTTTTATCAAAGGATGAAAATAATGAATTAAATGAAATTTGGACAAAAATTTTAATTAAAAATAATATTTCATTAAATGATTTAATTACAAATCAATTAAATAAATTTCCATCTTTATTGAAAAATTTTTTAATTAGTATTTCATTAAAATCAAAATCAATTGAATTTAAATCAAAATTAATTAATTTATTAATTTCATGTTTTTATGAAGCAATATTAGAAGATGGTGAAAAATCATTAAGATATGATAAATTAAATTTAGATCCAATTGAAATGAATGATAAAATTTTACCATGGTTTATTAATTTTGATTATTTAAATTTTTTAAATACAATCTTTTTCGATTATACTTTCAATTTAAATCCAAATTTTAATACAGATTTATTTCAAAAAGAACAAATTTTAACTCTTTTAAAGATAATTTATTACCTTTTCAATCAAATTAAATTATGGATAGATCAAAATCCATATAATAAAAATTTAAATGAAATTCAAAATTTAAATAAATTATATAAAGAAAATCATATTGATTGGAATCACATGCTTTGTCAAATTAATTATAAAGAACAATCGATTCAAATAACAGATTTTTATCAAGATATTGAATCATTAATTGAAACTTTAGAAACTTTAAAAGATAATAATGAAATTTATGAAATTTTTTTCCAAAAATATGGTAATAAATTTTCATTTAAATTATTTGAATATTATATTAATCAAAAAAAATTAAAATCTTTATTTTATAGATTTCCAAAACAACATAAATCATTAATTGAATTTTTCCATGAAAATAAAATTAAATATGGTAATTTATCATGGATTCAAGATATTATTGATGGTAATTATAATGATGCTTCAATAACATTAGGTAATTTAAATTTATTAGGTAATAATATTGAAATTAATCAATTACATTTAAATATTGCTAAATTAAGTGGATTAGTCGATGAAAATACAATTAATATTGAATTTTTATCAAAGATTCAATGTAATTTAGATATTATTGATGGTGAATTAGAATTAATTAAAAAAATTAATGGAAAAGATAATAAAATTAATGATAGATATAAAGATACTGTCTTTGAAAATATTTATCAAAAGATTATTAAAGATATTAAAGAAAATCAAAAGACAATTTCATTTCAAGAAATTATTGAATGTTTTAGTTTATTAACAGATTTTGATAGTTTATTTTTTGCATTAAAATTATTAGCATTTGATGGTGATTTTGAAAGTTATGAAATTAAAAAATTTTTAATTTCAACAATATGGAGAAGATGTATTATTAATGATAAATATCTTTTCAATAATGATAATGATATGACAAAAAGTTTAACATTAAATGTATTGAAAAAATTTTTTGAACATGAATTATTTTTTTCAACAATTCCATTACCAAATTTTACACTTATTACAGATTTTTCAATTATAACGGATGAATATTTAATTAATTCATATTCAAAATTTGTTCCAGGTGGTAATATTTCAGCAATAAAACAAAGTATTATAAAAGATATAAATGATTTAAAAGTCTTGGAAAAAGATTTAATTGATCGTTTACAATGTGTTATTAGTAATGCAAATGAATCAACTGGTAATAAATGTACAATTAATTATGATTTAAATACCATTGAATTTTCATGAAAAAAAATAATATGTATATTAGTAAGTAAGAAAAAAAAAAAACAAATTATATGTATATGAATATATATATCTTTAAACACTCATTTTCATTTGAATCTTTGGATAAGGATTATAATCAGTTATTTCAAAATCATCAAATTTAAAATCATCAATTGTTTCTACAGTTCTCTTTATATTTAATTTTGGAAATGATCTTGGTTTTCTTGAAATTTGTTCTTTTAATGCATCAACATGATCTTTATAAACATGAGCATCACCTAAAGTATGAATAAATTCACCAGGTTCCATATCACAAATATGAGCAATCATAATAGTTAATAAAGCATAAGAAGCAATATTAAATGGAACACCTAAACCCATATCACAAGATCTTTGATATAATAAACAAGATAATCTTGGTTTACCTCCATTCTTAGGAAAATTAACATAAAATTGTGAAAATACATGACATGGTGGTAATGCCATTAATGGGAAATCAGGTGGATTCCAAGCACTCATAATAATTCTTCTATCGTATGGATTTTTCTTTAATTTATCAATAACTTGTTGTAATTGATCAACACCTTGTCCAGTATAATCGTCATGACATGTCTTATACTTGGCACCAAAATGTCTCCATTGAAACCCATAGACGGGACCTAAATCACCAGGTTCTCTATGTGTTAAACCTAAACTATCAAGATATTCTCTTGAACCATTACCTTCCCATATCTTAACATTTTGTTCACTTAATTTTTTACCGTCAGTACAACCTGAAATAAACCACAGTAACTCAAGAATAATACCTTTGGTAAACACTTTCTTTGTAGTCAATAATGGGAACTGACCATCTTTCAAACTAAAACGAAGTTGTGGTGGTGCAAATAAACTATAAGTACCTGTACCGGTTCTATCTGGTCTAAATTCACCTTCATCTATAATACGTTGACAAAGATCTAAATATTGCAATTCTTCTTTATTTGGCATGTCGTTATCGCTGGTCATTTTAACTAATTTTGTTATAAAAATCACTGCTTTTAAAGATTTTTCAATATTTCAATATTTCAATATTTTTCAATATTTTAATAAAATTTCAGTTTTTATATTTTTCAGTTTACGCGTTTTTTTTTTTTTTTTTCTCCACAAATTTGATTTAAATTTTAAAATTGCAAAATTTAAAGAAAGTTTTCAATTTCAAAATGAAGACAAAATTGAAGTAAAGATGAGTGATTTGACTGGTGTGTTTCGTAAATATGTTGATATTATTGAAGAAGATCGAAATAGTAACGGCGAGGGAAAAGAAACGAAGACTAGAGACAAAGTTTCTATTAAATTTGAACGGTTTCAATTAAAGGATTCATTTGTTAAAGAATGTTATGACTTGTTAAAAGTATTAAAAGAACTACGAAAAGTCTTGAAATCAATTTCTAACGAGTATACAAACGAAGACGATTTAAACATGTCAGAAAATGAAAAAGATGATTTTGATACAGATTTTAGATTACAATTACAAACGTACGTTCAAAAATATAAAAATTTAGAGAAATATGAAATTGATAGAGAAGCTTTAATTGAAAATCAACTAATTAATAATAATTCTTCTATCTTTAAAATTTCAAAAAATAATGAAAAATTGATTGAATTTCATAAGACAAATAATTCATTTAGAATTGGTATATTACAATCATTAAATTTAATTATATCAACAATTTCAAATAATTTTACTAAATTACAACAAAAGAGATTAATTTTACAGAAAAAATTTGAAGTTTTAAATCTTAACCAAAAGAATATTGTAGATGAACCATTAAATATAACAATATCTCATTCACAAATTGAATCTGTTCAGGATGAAGTTAAACATTATGAAAATACAATATCAAAATTGACTCAAGAACAATTACAAATCTTAGAAAATGAACATGAAGAATTATTAAATGAAAAAAATGAACAAATTAAAAATGTTGAAAAGATAAATAAGACAATATTAGATATTGTTAGTATTCAAAATGAATTATCAACACATTTACAAACTCAATCACAAAATATTAATACGATGTTAGATAATCAAGAAGAAATTGAAATTAATATTTCAAAAGGTAATAAACAATTAAAGAAAGCTCAAAAACGTTCAAGTAGATCAGCAAAGATGACAAAATTTTTAGCAATTTTTTTCGGTTTATTAATTTTACTCTTAGATTTTATTAGTTAATGTTATTATATATATATATATCTAATCTATTACAATACCTGTAGCAATAGTTCTACCATCTTTTCTTAATACAATTGTACTTAATCTTTCATTTTCATTAAACGTTAAAATTGGTATTAAATTTCTCTTTTCTGTTAATTCAATTTCAACTATAGCTGTTTGATTTGATGATAAATGTCTAACTCTTTTCTTTAAAATTTTATTTGAATCTTCACTATCAACAATTGAAATTAATTTATTAATTCTAATTGGTTCTTCACAAACACCTCTAAATACCATTAATGGTGTACCAGGTAAGATAGGTCTATTCATTTGAAATGTAGAAATTTTACATTTAATAGTTTGCATAGTCTTAATCTTATTATAATTAACCGATGAGGCTAAATCACCATTTTTAATATCTTCTGGAAATGATTGACGTAATTTTAATGTAACAAAATCACCTTTAATACCAATATTATTTGCAATGCCATCTTTACCTTTTAAAATTTTTTCAACGTTAACACTTTGTTCAGAAGGATAAATTGTTATTGCTTCACCAGGTTGAATTGAACCTGATTCAATTCTACCTGAGATATTAACTTCATCATTTTTTTTCATTGGAATGACTTCAAATATTTCAAATAAAAATGGAGAATCAATGACTTGAGTCTTTGTCACTTGATTAATCTCTATAGAGATATCTTCTAAAGTTTCAATTAAATTTTGTCCATGATACCAATTTTGTTCCTTTGGATATGGTATCTTGTAAACACCTTCACCAGAAAATCCACTTAATGGTATCCAAAATAATTGATTATCATTAAATCCTATGTCATTTAAAAATTGTTGTAATTTTTTCTTAATATCAAAGAATCTATGACTTGACCAATTAATGGAATCCATCTTATTCATTGCAATGATAATTTTTTTAATATTCATACTCTTTGCAAGGATAGTATGTTCTTTTGTTTGACCATCTAAATTAAATCCATTTTCAAAAGCATTAGTACCACAATCAATTGATAAGATGGCAATGTCAGCTTGTGAAACACCTGATATTGCATTTGGAACAAAATCTCTATGACCTGGAGCATCAACGATGGTAAAATTTGATTTTGAAGTTTCAAAATCACTTGTACAGATGGAAACAGTAACACCACGTTCTCTTTCTTCAGCGGTTTGATCCATTACCCAAGCAAAATGAAATGATGCTTTACCAATGGTTTCACTTTCTTTTTGTAATTTTCTTAAATGATTCTTATTGACTGAACCGATATCATAAAGTAATCTACCCATAAGAGTTGATTTACCTGCATCGACATGACCTAGGACAACAAAACTTAAATGAGGTTTTGATGATTTGAGGTATGATTCGATATCGATAGGATTCTTAGGTTTCTTAGGGATAGTAATCTTTTTATATGGTTTGATTGCAAGTTCATCAGTCGAAGGTTGATCGTCATTATCAGAATCTAACCAATCAGTATCATTAATGTTAGTATTAGAAATCTTGACATTATTTAAATCTTTAGTTATTTGTTTGACAACGACAGGTTCAATAATTTTTTTCTTCTTCTTAAAGATTCTTTTACATTGAATTAAAGCTAATTTTTCATCAAAATCATTATCAAATATGGCTAATTTCAAATCAAGATTATTCCAACCAATATAATTTTCATCTATTAAATTTTTTTTAATTATTGGGAAGATTTCATTCATTAAATCATATTCTTGATCATTTAAATAGTCATCGAATTCATTTTCATCATGAAATTCAGGAATATCTTCATCACTATAATCAGACATCGTTAATTAATATATTCTTGAAATGATATTGTGATAGTAAATACTTATTTATAATTGTTTATTTTATGTTATTTTATATGGTTAAAATTTTTTGAAAAATTTTTCAATTGATGAAAAATTTCAGGTGTACATTTTTTATGGGTGTCTTTAAAAATTTTAAAAATTATCTTTAATTTAAATTGTTTTGCATTAGTTTTTATTTACATGTCTTATATAAGAATAAATTGTATAGTTTATAAACGTATCAGTTCTATGCACGATACCATAATTCTTTACGTTTGATTCTATCTTGTCTTGCTAGTTTTTTATCTTTATTCCATTTTGATTTTATAATTTCTAATCTATCATTCATTATCTTTTGTCTTTCTTTGGAGACATTTGAAACAAGTGAAATAAATAATGGTGAAACATTAAATTTTTTAGCTAATGTCTTCCTTGTATATAATTCTGGATTTTGTGATCTTAATTTGATAATTTCATTAATTTGTTTAGTATCTAGATGATATGATTTACCATTTGGATCTAACGTACTCTTATTACATAAGATAGGTGGAGCAGTTTCATTTTGTAATTTATCATTTGAACGTAATTGAGTGTAAAGTTTTCTACGTGGATCATCTTTTGCTAAGAATGAAATAGGAATAGTTTCACTGTTTATAGATCCAGTGGGAGACGATTGAGCAGGATTATAATATAAACCACGGGGGATCTTGGCTTTTAGATAACCTTTGTAATTTGAAGTAGAAGTTCTTGTATTATAAATCGTGGGAGAACCTTTTAATTCAGGTAAACCTGTAGAACTGGTTTCTTTTATGAATTTATTAACAGCATTTTTGGTAGAACCGCCATGTACTTTTCTAACAAACGACAACATGTTGAACCTGCTTTTAAATATGTGTTTGATATAGCAAAAGTTGTCAATAAAATTGTATTTTATTTTCTGTATGAAATCCGTTTCTTTTTCCCAAAAAAATTGAAAAAAAAAAAATAAAAAACGTTACCCGTCTTTTAGGGCTTAAAATTGTTTAGGGTTTGTTAGGGCTAAACCAGGGTTTGTAATTTTTTCACGATTGAAAAATTTCAATGATAATAACAATTTTTAACAAGCACAATCCAACAACATGTTCCGACTTCTTTGAAGAGATAATGAATGTTGATGAGGTTAATCAGTTTGTTAAGCTAGTGCAGGAAAACACTACATCAAATGTTACCCCAAATTTCGTACAGACGTTACATAAATTAGCCGTGAAACATGCTAATGACAGATCATCCTTTGTTATTGCCTGTATGGCTCTAGGTAAATTTAAAGGTAAAGAATCTTTTTTAAATGAATTACACTATAAATTGTTGAGAGAGATAGATCAAACTACAGATACAGTTCCATCTTTAAATTGTACAAAGAAGAAAATGATTTTGAATCCTTCAAACAATCATAAGAATAAAAAAATTAAAGTTTCATTACAGTTTGATGATGATGATGATGATGATGATATTTCACCTATCAAGAAAGTTAATTCACATTGTAAACCTATAACTTTTAAAAAAATAAATAAATTAACTGCCAAAAAATTAAAAGAATATTCAAAAGATTTAAAATTAGTTAATAGTGATAAACTTCCCAAGGATAAAACTATCGATAATAATGATAAACTTCCCAATGATAAAATTCTCGATGAAAATGATAAAGATTGGTATAATTATGATGATAATGATTATGATTATAATAATGAAATTAATGAAATTAAAGATTTAAATTCAAATTTAAATTTTAAAATTTCAAAATCTATTACTTATAATAAAGATACATTACATTCAAATATTCAAATCTTTTCATTATCAATTAATGATAAAAAAAATTGGTTACCACAATTTTTAAAAAATTTCACAAAATTTAATAATATAACAAATTCAACTATAGTAGGTTCAATAACTGAATCCTCTATAAATAATAATATAATTAACCCTTTTAAGAGACCTGATAATGATTTTGCTATTAACGCAAGAAAAGGAAGTAAAATTGTTAATTTGAAAAGAATTCAAAAGGATAAAATTCAAAAGATTAAAAATGATAATAAAATTTCAAATTCAATGATAAGTAACGTTGTAGGTTTAAAAGATATTAAAGATAGAAATGTTGAAAAAATTGAAAAATTTGTTGATGACTCAATTATTAATGAAGATATTGAAATGACAAGAAAATCTTTACCTGTATTTAAATCAAGATCATCATTATTATCTTTAATTAGAGATAATCAAGTTTCAATCATTATTGGTGAAACAGGTTCTGGTAAGACAACACAATTAGCACAATATTTATACGAAGATGGGTTTTGTAATAATAATAAATTAATTGGTATTACACAACCACGTAGAGTCGCTGCAATGTCTGTTGCTAAGAGAGTCGCTACAGAGATGAATGTTAAGATTGGTAACGAAGTTGGTTATCAAATTAGATTTGAAGATTATACTTCACAGGAGACAAAGATTAAATTCATGACTGATGGTATATTATTACGTGAAATTCTTTTAGATAATGAATTAGATAAATATAATTGTATCATAATCGATGAAGCTCATGAAAGAACTTTAAGTACAGATATATTATTAGGTATATTGAAAAATTTAATTCAAACAAGAAAAAATTTAAAATTAATTATAACTTCAGCAACAATGAATGCACAAAAATTTTCAAAATTTTTTGGTAATGCACCAATCTTCACTATTCCAGGTAAGACATTCCCAGTTAAAATCATTTATACAAATCATGTTGTTAGTGATTATGTTGAAGCAACAGTAAATCAAGCCATTAAGATTCATCTTTCAACAAAGATTTCAAGTGGTGATATTTTAATCTTTTTAACTGGTCAAGAAGATATTGATATTACCATTGATTTAATTAAAGAAAAATTAATTGAAATTTATAATAAAAAAAATAATTTAAATATTATTAATTTTAATGAAATTAATGATATTGAAATTTTCCCAATTTATTCTGCTTTACCAACAGAATTACAAAATAAAATTTTTAAAAAATTAAACAATGAAAAGAGGAAAATCGTTATTGCAACAAATATTGCTGAAACTTCTTTAACCATTGATGGTATACGTTATGTTATTGATTGTGGTTATTCAAAATTAAAAGTCTTTAACCCAAAGATTGGTTTAGATTGTCTTTCAATAACACCAATATCAATAGCAAATGCAAATCAAAGATCTGGTAGAGCAGGTAGAACAACATCAGGTATAGCTTATAGACTTTATACTGAAGATATAATGTATGAAGATATGTATGAATCAACAATACCAGAAATTCAAAGATCAAATTTATCAAATATAATTCTTTTATTAAAATCTTTAAAGATTGATAACATTTTATCATTCCCATTTTTAGATTCACCACCTTTACAAACTTTAATATCATCACTTTATGAATTATGGATCATTAAAGCAATTGATAATTTTGGTAAATTAACATATCTAGGTGAAAAGATGTCAAAATTTCCATTACAACCAACACTTTCAAAGATTCTTTTACTTTCAATTGAAAATAATTGTAGTCAAGAAATTTTAATTATTGTATCAATGTTATCTGTACCACAAATCTTTACAAGACCAAAAGAACGTGAAAAAGAAGCAGATATGGCAAGAAATAAATTTTTCATTCCAGAATCTGATCATTTAACTTTATTAAATGTTTATAATCAATGGGTTAAGAATAAATTTTCATTACATTGGTGTAATAAAAATTTTATTCAATATAAATCTTTGATAAGAGCTCGTGATATTATGAGTCAATTAATTAAAGTAATGGAAAATCAAAATTTAAAAGTTCAATCATCTGGAACAAATTGGGATATAATTAAAAAATGTATTTGTTATGGTTTTGCTCATCAATCTGCTAAGATTTCTGGATTAGGTAAATATATTCATCTTAGAACAGGAATGAAGATTAAATTACATCCAACAAGTGCATTATTTGGATTAAATGATTTACCACCTTATGTTATTTATCATGAATTATTAATGACAAGTAGTGAATATATTTGTTGTGTTACTGCGGTAGATCCATTTTGGTTAATGGAATCAGGTTCATTACTTTATGATATTAAAAAGGTAAATGATGATAATAATAGTGAAGTTGATGATAAGATTAAAGAATGTATTGAAAGAAGAAAATATATAATTAAAAATTTAGAAAAAGATAATGAAATTTCCATTGAAAGAGAAAAATCCTTAGAAGCCAAAAAAATTAATAAATTTGAAAAAGATGATCAAAATGTAACAATTGGATTTAAGAAGAGAAGACCATTTTAATCATAAATGTATATATATATATATATATATATATATTATTTGAAAAATGAGTCTTGAAAACCTGAATATAATTCATTTAAATATCCACAATCAGATTCATTATAAATTGAACGTGCTTGTGGTAACCAATTTTCCATATTTTTAATTCTATTTTCACTTGTTGGATGTGTACTTAAAAATTCAAAATTTAAATTATTTTTATCAAGATTTGACATTCTTTGCCAAAGTCTTATTGATTCATTTGGATTAAAACATGCTCTTGACATTATAGTTAAACCAATAAAATCTGCTTCAGTTTCCATTTGTCTTGATGCAGGCATCTTTAATAAACCATCTGTTAAAAGATTATTTAAACCATTATTACCTGTGAAAGAATATAATAATAGACTAATAATAGCGTATATGGGAGCTTTTGATAAATTTTCTGCTGTATGTCTTGCTAATTGATGAGCAAATTCATGTGATAAGACAGTTGCTAAACCATCATCATTTTGACAAATATTTAAAATGTTACTAAAGACAAAGACTTTACCACCAGGTAATACAAAAGCATTTGGTGGTATATTTGAATTATTAACAATATGAATTTCCCATTTAACATCATTTAATAAAGAATTATCAATATTGGGATCCTTATAAGCGGCTTGAACAATCTTATTAAAAATTTTTGTAACTTTTAAATTAATTGGATGATTTGATGATAATATTTCATTATTAAATTCTTTTAAAATTGAATTATAAGTATATTGACTAATTTTTAATTCAAGAAATTTTGGTAACCAAATGAATCTTTTCCTTTCACTTATTGGAACTTTCTCTAAATGAGTTAAATAAAATAAAAGACCAGTACCAAATATTACAGATAAATAAGTTCTTGAAACTGAATCAGTTAAAATATTTGAAAAATTATAATTTTTATTGTTATTATTAAATCTTTGATATTTAAAATTTGAATAGAATCTTTGATATTTAAAATTTGAACGGGATATTCTACTAATTAAAGTTGAATTTCTTAATAATCTTGAAAACATTTTTTTTTTTTCGTTACTATTTTTATACTATTATTTGTTTATTTATTTATTTAAAGATTTTCATTTCGGATCTTAAACTTAAAATTATATAATAATAAAAGAAAAGAAAAAAGTTTATATATTTTAAATGTCAAAAGAAGTTTCATTTTGATTTTGTAATTGATTATATCTTTTTTGTGTCTTATAATAAAGTAATGAAGCTGTTAAGGATAAGATTAAAAATGCAATCAATATGCTTAGAATATCAAATAATTTTGAACTATTTGATTCATCTTGACCTAAATTTTTAATTCTTGAACCTATAAATAAATATAATAACAATTTTGGTGTTGTAATAATATTTGCAATGGTAAAATTACGTAATGAAATGCCATAGATACCTGCAATGGCACCATTTGTTAAAGAATATGGGAATGGACAAAGTCTAAACAAAGCTAAGATTAAATAACTATTATTTTCTTGTAAAATTGATGCAAATGCTTCAAATTTTTTATTTGAATGAACTAATGATTCAGCTCTCTTATGAAGAAATTTACTGAAAACGGCAAATGATGTTATTGAACCAAGTACAGTTCCTAAAGAAAGTAAAAACCAACCATGAAATGAAATACCATAAATTAAACCTGTACTTGTTGATAAAATTGAATAACCAATTAAAGGTGGGAATGCCACACAAAAGATTAAAATAAATAAGATTAAATTAGTTAATTTAGATTCTTTTAAATCGTTTGAAACCGTTACAATTTTATTTAAAATTTTCTTATGGAAAATTAATAAAAATCCACTAAAGATTGATAATGAAATGATTAAAATTGAAATTAAAATTTTTTGCCAAAATTTTAATGAATTGAAAAAATTTGTGGAATCGTACAAGATTTTCTTAAATTTATAAATAATTCTTTGTCTTGGTGTTAAATTATAAATATCTAAAAAATTACTATTATCTTCAGTTTCATTATCAATACCATTAAATGTTAAATCATTATCGAATTCATTGAAAAAATTATCAAATTCATCAATATTATCTTGTGATGAATTCATAATGATAAATTTTGTATATTTTATACTTTAATATTTTATACTTTAATATTTTATACTTTAATATCTTATACTTTAATAGCTTATACTTTAATATCTTATACTTTAATATATTCTATCTTAATATATCTTTTTTGTATTATACAAATTTCAAGTTTCTTATAATTGTTGAATTTTAAGAAATCCGATTTCTTTGAAAAATATATACAAAAAAACAAAAAACAAACAATTTCAATTATAAATATTATTTAACCTTTTATAAATTTAATTGAACCATCTTCAATATCAATATTTTCATATTTAATTGATTTTTGTCTAACTCTATTTGTTCTTGGTGAATTATTATTACTATTATTAATTGATGGTGCAGATTTTGGTAAAATATTATCATTTTTTTTGAAAAATTCAATACTTGATTTAAATTGTGGTTCATTATTAAATCTATTACTTATATATAATCCACTTTGACTGCTTGACATTGATGGTTTAATTAATTTATTTTCAATTTCATTCTTATTATTACTATTATTATTATTTTCAATATTAAATATCTTTGGAGCAGATTTTCTTCTTAAATATTTATCTGGATTAAAATTTAAAATTTCATTTTTCTCTGAATTACGTCTTGTTATTAATAAATTTTTTTTATTTTCATTTTTCTTTTTTTTATGATTTTCATCTTTATTATGATTATTATTATTAAAGATTGGTATTTGTGAATTTGAATAAAAAATGTTACCTGTACTATTACCTTTATAATGTTTATTATTTAATGGAATTAAGACTCTTGATGTTGGTGATGGTACAGAAAATGCATAAGATTTACCAATAATATTTTTTGATTTTGTACCAGAATCTGATTTTCTACGTAAATGTTTTAATGATTTCGTTGTTGTATTAATTAATAATTTATTTTCATTACCATTATCATAATAATAATCAAATTTTTTTCTCTTTGAAGAATTATTATTTTTATAATTTTCTCTTAAGAGTAATACAGAATTTTTAGATTCAGTTTCTAATAAATTATCATCTAATTGACTATTATTATTATTATTATTATTATTATTATTATTATTATTATTTTCTAATTTATTTGATTTAATTAAACCAATTGGTATATCACTAAATTGTAATGGATTTTTAATTGATGATGAAACTATAATTTTACCTTTTAAATAATAAATAATTTTATCTAATGCAAATTCTTGTCCACAATGATTTTGTATAATTGATATCTTTGGCCATGTTGATCTTGCACCATTTGTTATTTCTCTTAATAAAAAATTTTTTGTTGGATTTGATAATAATTCTTTAAATTTAAATAACATATTCATTTCAGGTAAAATTGTTATATCACCAGAATATTGTTGTGATAATACAGATCTAAATTTTGTCAAGATATTTTTAGCAATACCTAATTCACAACCAATTTCTAAAAAATGCATTATTTCATTTGACATAAATTTATAAATTTTTGTTAAATTTTTTTTCAATCTTGCACTAAATTCATCTTCAATTTCACCACCAACACAAGAAAGTGATAATTTTAAAAATGGGAAAACATGAATATTAACTTGACATGCAATAATATGATCAACATTAAACATTTCAGATAATCTTGAAATTGGTAAATCATTATCAACAGATCCATCAACAAATTTAACTGAACTACTACCTGACCAAGGTTTATGTTTACCATTAATTAAATCTTTTTCATATAAGGGACTTGATGGGAAAATTCCTGGTAATGAACATGATGCACATACAGCAGACCAAATTAAAACATTTGGTGCAGTTAAATTATTTAATAATCTTGGTTGTTCAAACATTGATTCAGGTGAAACTGTAATATTTAAAATTTTACCTGTTCTATTATAAGCTTCTCTAAAAGTTAAATCACCTAAAAATGAAATCATTGTTTTCATTAATTGTTTATTATCAAACCATGTACCATCTTTGAAAAATCTTTGAAATTTAATTAAAAAATTTTCACTTTCACTCTTTTCAGAATCATCATTAAATATATTAAAATCAGTTTCAATAATTTTATTTAAAAAAATTGGTAATTCTTCCTTATGATGAATTGAAAGAATACTTGCAACAATGGCACCTGCACTACTACCACTAATGACTCTTGGTAAAAGATCTAATTCTATAAGAGTTGATAAGACACCGATATGGAAAAGACCGAAGGTACCACCACCACTTAATACTAAAGCTGTTCTACCAATATTTCTTCTTGTTTGTTGTAAAATATTAATTAAATAATTATCATCTAAATCTGAATTAATTAAACATTCTAAAGATTTTTGTGATTCAATTAAATAATTATCGATTAAATATTTTGTACCAATATGAGAATGTCTATATAAATTAACGTTACCCATATTACCTAAATTTCTAACCCAATTTGTTCTTATAATATATAATAATTTTGAATAATCTTTATTTAATCTTGCAAATTTTAATTTATTTGTTACATTTTTAATTAATTTATAATCATAAAGAGTTGATTCATTTTTCAATTTCCAAATATTTTTATTTGTTAAATCATCTAATTTTAATGAATTTTGATACCATTCATCAAATGACATTGAAAATTGTTTTTGTCTTTGTATCTTTTCAATTAATAAATCATTTTCATAATTACCAATGAAAATCTTGTAAAAAAAATTTTTAAATTTTTTACTAATTGTTAATTGATAATTTTCATCAATTTCATTTTCATTATTATTAAAATTTGGAAAATCGTTAAGTAAAAGATTATTATTATTATCATTTAAATAAGAAGAATCATTTAAATGAAATTTTTTATCTTGTTTTAAAATATTAATATGTCGTATTATATTATTAATAAACCTTTGATAACAATTTTGAGTAGAATTATTATTATTTTGATATGAATTTAAAGGAAGTGGAGTTGAAGATTTACTTTCATTTTCCACTTCAATATCACCTTCGATATCACTTTCTGTGTGATGACTGTGTGTCTTGAGACCTAATACTTGTTCATAATATCTTTGTATCAACGGTTGTGTTACAGAATAAACCATTATAATAAAATAGGTTGGCGGTTAAAAAAAAAAAAAAAAAAAAGAAAACTTATGAAATATTTTCTTTCAATTATAAAGCGATTTTTCGATTTGAAGCAGATTTCTTTGATGTTTCCTATCTGTTATACTTTATTAGTTCTATTATTTTGGTAATAGTTCTATAATCTATTCTGTTTATTCTTTATGTTTTATTGATAATTCTTATTGTTGAATTTTAAAATTTTGTGTAAATTTTCAAAACAAAAAAAAAAAAAAAAAAAAAAATAAGTGTACACAAACCCTAAACCCGACCCTAATCAGGGTTACACTGAACCCTAGGGCTAAGACCAAGCCCTTGTTTTTGACACCGCAACCCTAATTCCTTCTCTTTTCGCGCGACACATTTTCCCTTTTGGGAAATAAACTTCTCGAGGAATGCTCTTTGGTGTATTTTATATAAATCTGTAACAAACGAAGTTAACTGAAAAATCATTTTCATAAACAAACAATGAATAAAATCTGTATCTCAACTGATCTGGCTGCTTCTTTTTTTTTTTATTAGATCCCCCACGTTAATACTCTAAAAACATTCTATTCTCGAGATTTTCTTCCCTTCGTTACTGCATAATTTTTTATCGAGAAAATTAGATTTCTTCCACACGAAATAAAAACAAAATTTTTTAAAAATTTCATTTATTTAAAATTACAAAAATTTTATATTATTAAAAATTTAATATTAAATTTTAAACTCTTTTCTCATATATTCAAAATTTATATCAAATTAATTTCAATTTCATTATGAATAACGGTGTTTATGGTTCTCCATTTCCAAAGATTAATCCAAATGTTCGTTATAGAACTGTCCTTGAAAGAGCAGGTTTTGATACTAATATAAATAAACCAAATAATGCTAAACCAAATAGTATCTTTACTAATAATAGTAAACAAAATAGTATCTTTACTAATAATAGCAAACAAAATAGTATCTTTAATTCTAATAAACCAAATAGTATCTTTAATTCTAATAAACCAAATAGTATCTTTAATAATAATAATAAATCAAATTCATCTTTAAATAATGATACAACAATTAATAAAAAGAAAAAAAATACTTTAAACATTGATAATAAAAATGATTCTGAACAACAATCAATAAGTCCAAATTCTGATATCTTTGAAATTAATAAAAATGATTTAAATATTGAAACTTATAATAATTATTCTTCATCATCAATTTCATCAAATATTGAAGATATCTTAACACCAATAGAGAAAAGTTTTATGATGTTAACACAATCTGATTCAAAAAATATCTTATCATTACGTGAAAAAAATAATGAAAATTTTTTAATAAGACAATCATCAATTTATAATAATGATAATAGTATGTCTAATGAATCTTCTCATGATAACGTATCTAACGAATCTTCTCATGATGATATGATTAACGAGTCCTTCCATGATGAAACGCCTAACGAATCTTCTTATGACGATACACCTAACGAATCTTCTCATGATTATAACATATCTATAAGTGATATTAATCATTCTTCATTAATAAATAAACCTTTATCACTTATAAGTAATAATATTTCAATACCTGAAATAACAAATTTTTCAACAAAACCAAATTTACAAGTTGAAAATTTAATTAAACAATTAGATAACGTTTCATTAACAAGAAATGAAAGATTAAATATAAATTCTAATAATAATATCACTAATAATAATAATTTATTTTTACCTAAAAAATCAAGTGCTTACCTTTCTGGTTTACAATTAATTAAACCAACTTCATATAATTTGAAAAAAATTAATAATATTGAAAATAATAATAATAATGAAATAAATAATGAAATTAATAATATTGAAAAATTTCCACCTGGTAAAGGTCCATGTCGTTTATGTCATGGTAAAATTTTGAAAAAAGGTATCTTTTCAAAGAATGAAAATGAATTATCTGGTCAATGGCATAAAGATTGTTTTAAATGTTATAAATGTAAGATTAAATTTAATAAAAAAATTTCATGTTATATTTTTAATGATGAACCATATTGTAAACAACATTATCATGAAATTAATAATAGTTTATGTCATTTTTGTCATGATTGTATTGAAGGTGAATGTCTTGAAAATGATAATTTTGAAAGATTTCATATTAATTGTTTAAAATGTCATATTTGTAATAAAATTATTAAAGATGATTATTTTATTATTAATAATAATTATTCAATTTGTTCAAATCATGATATTAATAATGATAATGAAAAAATTTTAAAAAGAAGAACAAAAATAATTGATTTTAAATAAATAAATCTATCTATATATATATATATATAAGTAATGTAATAATTTTTTAAATACCCCAATTTTTTTTTTTTTTAATTAATCAGTGAATTTATATGAACCAGATTCTAATGTAATTGAACCACCTCTATAAGAACCTCTTTTCATTTTATTTTTACCTTTTGTAAAATCTTTACCTCTAACTCTACCTAATTTTTCATTTGCCATTTCACCCCATGTACCTGCTGCACCTTTATAAGTATTATCAGTTAATTCCCATGCTTCAAATGAAATTTTTTTACGTTCAATTCTTGAAAAATGTTTACGTTGACCTTCTTTAATTTCATCATCACCTGCTGATATATTTAATTTTTGTCTTTTATTATTATTTGTTTCATTATTTATTTCATTATTTGATCTTTTATTTGATTGATCTTTATTATTTGATTGATCTTTATTATTTGATTGATCTTTATTTAATTCTTCAATCTTTGGTGCAGTAGAAGATTTGGAAGATTTGGAAGATTTAGAAGAATCGGAATCTGATGAAGAGTCTGAATCTGAGTCACTAGATGAGCTGGAAGAATCGGAATCACTGGAAGAGTCTGAATCTGAGTCACTAGATGAGCTGGAAGAATCGGAATCACTGGAAGAATCGGAATCTGAGTCACTAGATGAGCTGGAAGAGTCTGAATCCGATGATGAAGAATCTGAGTCACTAGATGAGCTAGAAGAACTTGATGAACTTGATGAAGAAGAATCTGAATCACTTGAAGAATCTGAATCACTTGAAGAATCTGAATCACTTGAAGAATCTGAATCACTTGAAGAATCTGAGTCACTTGAAGAACTAGATGATGAAGAATCTGAGTCTGAGTCTGAATCTGAATCTGAATCACTAGAAGAGCTAGAAGAGTCTGAATCACTAGATGAACTAGAAGATGAAGAGTCTGAATCACTAGATGAACTAGAAGATGAAGAGTCTGAATCTGAGTCTGAACTACTAGATGAACTAGAAGATGAAGAATCCGAATCTGAGCTACTCGATGAACTAGAAGAATCTGAATCCGAATCCGAGGATTTCTTTTCACTTACTTTTTTCTTCTCCTTTGAACTTAATTTTGGCAAAACTTCATCATTTATCTTTTTAGAACCCATTTTCGTAACTATCTATTTCTTCCTCTTTCACTCACTAACAAATAAATGAATACATGTTAATTTTATTCATTTGAAAAATTTTTATCCGATGAGTTTCGCGAAAACAAGAAAAACCAAAAAAACAAAATTTCAATTTCCAAAATAAAATTTTTTTCCTTCAAACAAACAAAATTTTGAGACAAAATAAAAATGTTTTATGGAAAAGACAGTAATCATAAAACAAGACATTGTCACAAAACCCATTATCAATTGAATTGATAAACTGTGGTTATCAATTCAATTGAGCCAACCTTGTCTTGATAAACAATTTACCAATTCAAATAATTTTTATTGGCTGCGCCCAGACACCGCCGCGTAGCAGTCACAAGCAACTTTTTTGTGCCACGACGGTTCAGGCATCCGCACAGAAACGGCCGCACAAACACGCCTGCAAATTGTGCCAAACGTTATCTGTCTTATCAAAAAGCTCCACACAGAAACACGCACACAAAATACATATCAAAATTGTGTCACTATCTTTTGACATATTTAAACCGTCGAAAGAATTGTCTTTGTTGTTAGAAGGATTTGCAAAATGTAATTTCTCACAAATAACACAATATCACAATGTCAGATGATCTCTCAATTGAAAAAATTGATACTCTAAAAATTGAAATTGATACTAATTCTGATCAATTATCACATAAAAGATTTGATAAAAATATTGAACACAATGAAAAAATCTTTAATAATGATATAATTAAAAATAATACAGTCTATGAAATTCCCACCGAAGATGATTTGAAAAATTTAAGACATGTTTCAGGTAAGATTCCATTAAGATGTTGGTTAATTGCAATTGTTGAATTATCCGAAAGATTTTCCTACTATGGTTTATCTGCTCCATTTCAAAATTATATGCAATTCGATAAATCACATAAACCTCCTGGTCTATTAAATTTAAAATCAACAGGTGCTAATGGTCTTTCTTATTTTTTCCAATTTTGGTGTTATGTTACACCAGTATTAGCTGGTTATTTAGCTGATACTTATTGGGGTAAATATAATACAATTTCTATCGGTACTGCAATTTATATATCAGGTATTTTCATTCTTTTCATGACTTCAATACCATCATTAACAAACCAAACAATTGGATTAGGTGGATTTATCACTGCCATAATTTTAATTGGATTAGCAACTGGTATGATTAAAGCAAATTTATCTGTATTAATTGCTGATCAATTACCAAAGAGGAAACCAATGATTAAGACAACTAAGAAAGGTGAAAGAGTCATCGAAGATCCAAATATTACTTTACAAAATGTTTTCATGTTTTTTTATTTAATGATTAATATTGGTTCTTTATCAGTTATGGCAACCACTGAATTAGAATTACATATTGGATTTTGGGCTGCTTATCTTTTACCATTTTGTTTCTTTTGGATCGCTGTCATTGTACTTGTACTTGGTAAACAAAAATATATTAAACCACCAATTGGTGATAAAGTTATTTCAAAATGTTTCAAGATTCTTTGGATATTAATTAAAAATAGATTTAATTTCAATATGGCAAAACCAAGTATCAATCCAGAGAAAAATTTCCCATGGTCAGATAAATTTGTTGATGAAATTAAAAGAGCTCTAATGGCATGTAAAGTTTTCCTTTTTTATCCAATTTATTGGGTTTGTTACGGTCAAATGATATCATCTTTCGTTACACAAGGTTCAATGACACAATTACATGGTTTACCAAATGATTTTTTACAATGTATTGATTCTTTAGCTTTAATTGTTTTCATTCCAATTGTTGAACATTTAATTTACCCATTTGTAAGAAAATTTACACCATTTAAACCAATAACAAAAATTTTTTGGGGTTTCATATTTGGTTCTTTTGCAATGGTTTGGGCTTGTGTCTTACAATATTTTATTTATAAGACTGGACCATGTTATAATGAACCATTATCATGTGGTCCAAATAATATTCATGTTGCATGGCAAATTCCTGCTTATGTTTTAATTGCCTTTTCGGAAATTTTTGCATCAATTACAGGTTTAGAATATGCTTATTCAAAAGCACCTGAATCAATGAAATCTTTTATCATGTCAATTTTTTTATTAACTAATGCTTTTGGTTCAGCTATTGGTTGTGCATTATCACCAGTTTCAAAAGATCCTGATTATGTTTGGTTATTTGGTGGGTTAGCTGTTGCGTGTTTCATTGCAGGTTGTATCTTTTGGTTATTATTTCAAAGATATAATAAGACTGAAGAACAATCAAATGCAATTGATTTTCAAGATGAAAATGATGAAAATAAAATTTTTTATAAACAAGAAACCATTGATTTTTTAAAACCAATTTCAAGTAATAAAAGTTTATAAAAATTTTTTTTGTATTTTTTTCAATTATTTTATGTTTTGTATATAACTTTCTTTTTTTTTTATATATATATATAAAAGAACGTCAAAAAAAAAAAAAATTTGTAATACCAAAAGGAAACCCTTTAAAGAAAACATATAACTAAAAAAAAAAGAAAATTATGTCAAAATTTAAACCAAATTCTGGTCATTTTAGAGAAATTATTTCAAATAATCATTCAATTTTTAAACCTGAAAGGAATCGTTATTGGCTTTACGTTTCATTTGGTTGTCCATTCGCTCATCGAACTTTAATTTCACGTTCTTTGAAAAATTTAACATCAATTATTGGTATTGTCGTAGTTCATTGGGATTTTAAAGATAGAAATTGGAGAATTATTAGAAAAAATGAATCAAATGAAATTGATTTATCAAAAAATTTTACCATTGATGCTGGAATTAAAAGAAGAGATCCCTTAAAAATTGGAAATTTATCATCATGGCATTCAAATTTAAATAGAATTGATATTGATGGTTCTATTGATCCTATTGAAGATTTTGAAAGATTAAGTCAATTTTATCTTAAGAGTAATTCAAATTATGATGGTAGATTTACTGTACCAATATTATGGGATTCAAAGACAAGACAAATTGTTAATAATGAAAGTGCTGATATCATTAGAATCTTTAATAGTGGAGTCTTTAATGAATTTATTCCTAAAAATGATAATATTGATTTATATCCAAATGATTTAAAATCTCAAATTGATGAAATTAATAGTTGGATCTTTGATAATATTAATACTGGAGTCTATAAAGCAGGTTTTACTGAAGATTCAACCGTTTATGAAAATGAAGTTATTAATCTTTTCAATTATTTAGATAAAATTGAAAAAATTTTAAATGAAAATTATTTAAATTTATCAAAGGATAATGGTAATGAAACTAATTTATTGAAAAAATTTTTCCTTATTGGTAATCAATTAACTGAGACAGATATTAAATTATATACAACTATTATAAGATTTGATATAGTTTATTTTCAACATTTTAAATGTAATTTAAAGACAATTAGAGATGATTATCCAATGATTCATTTATGGTTAAGAAATTTATTTTGGAATTTTGAATCATTTAATAAGACAACGAATTTTGATCATATTAAATTATTGTATACTCGTAATCAACCACAAATTAATCCTTTAGGTATAACACCTTTAGGTCCAGTACCATCAATTAAACCTTTGTAAGTTAAAATTTAACTGTTTAATTTTTTTTTATGTAAGTTCGTTATTTGTTACGTAATTTAAAATGTTTGTTACCCAAATTTTAATAGACGGACATCAAGTCCAAGATATTTATTGATTTTAATATTAAAAAATAGAAAATATTATTATATAAGTAAATAAACAAAATTTGTAAATGATTTTTTTTTTGTTTTTGATTTTCTTTTTGTGAAATAATCTATTTTAATTTCTTCTTTGGACGTAATTGATTAGTGTGACCACATTTTCTCTTTCTACAGTTAGTAGCTCTTGGTGGTAATCTAGCGTAACATTTACGACAAACAGATTTGTCACAATTGTATTTAGAAGCTAAAGCTTTTAAGGAAGGTTCAATGATACCACCTCTTAATCTTAAGACTAAATGTAAAGTGGATTCTTTTTGAATGTTGTAATCAGATAAAGTTCTACCATCTTCTAATTGTTTACCAGCAAAGATTAATCTTTGTTGATCAGGTGGAATACCTTCTTTATCTTGAATCTTTGATTTAACATTATCAATGGTATCAGAAGATTCAACTTCTAAAGTAATAGTCTTACCAGTCAAAGTCTTGACAAAACTTTTTTAAAAAAAAAAATGGAAATATATAATAATGAAAAAGAAATTATTATAAATTTTTTTTGTTAGTCACTTATACTTTTATTTTTGAGATCCAGATGGTGAAAGATATTAAAAAAGTAGGAATAGTAAAATTTCTCCTATATATATATATATATGTAAAATTCATAATTTTGTTTCATAAAATTTATTTGTTTTTCATTTCATTCCTGGATATACACTTATCTTGTACCTATATCTCTCATTCATCAAACAATTAATTAAACATACATTTGCATCTTTGAATCTTGATTCTTTAAAAATTGGTCTCAATTTCTATTTTTATACAAATTATACACTATCTTTGTTAGCATATATTTATCTGTATTAATTAATTGTATATGTCAAAGTGAAAAGAAACAATATTCAACATCGCGAAAAATTCACAATTTTCCAAAGAAAATTTCGGTTTTTTTCCGGAAAAAAATTTAAGAAAAAAAAAATTTGAGAAAAATAAACTGAAAAAAATGTGCACCCAAGCATTATGATGGGTGTTTGGGTTTTTAACAGTCAAAAACGTAAGTAAATTCAAGTTACCCGCATTTTATAATTTCCCATTTTTTTTTTTTTTTCAATTTTTTTTTTGTTCTTCTTTACAAAGATAAAAGCAAGACATATAAAGAAGAATAAATGTGTGGTGAATTTTACAGAATTTGGTAAGTGAATCTTTACGGCGATATTGTTGTAATGACATCTGAAATTAATACCAATCAAAATATTATTGTCGATGATACAGAAACTTTATCAAAATTCTTCAATATTTCACAAAATGTTTTCCAAAATTTAGACGCCGATGTCATTAAAATTATAAAGGATAAAGTTATAGATAATGAAATTAAATCAAATAATAATAGTAATGATTTCAACAGTTTACTAAATAATAAGATTAATGAATTAAACGATTATAAAGAAAAATTTAATAATTTAATTAATGATAAAAATAATTTAAATTTAAAGAATAAAGATCTTTTTAATAAGATTCAATTAATTGAAATTGAAAATTTAAAATTAAAGACAAATTTAAATGAAAAAACCCAGTCATTAAATTTAATTGAAAATGAAAAAATTTGGTTAAATGATGAATTAAATAATAAATCAAAACAATTTGAAATTTTTAAAGATGAAAAATTATCTCAAATTAATGAATCTCAAATTAAATTAAATAATATGATTAATGAGTTAACAATTTTCAAGAAAAAAAATTTATCTTTATTAAATGAAAATAAAAATTTATCAAATGAAATTATTAATTATTCACAAAAATTAAATGATTTGAATCTAAATTTGAAAAATAATAAATTAAATAATGAAAATGAAATTAAATCACAAAAAGATTTAATTAATATCATGGAAAGACAAATTAATGATTTTAAACAAAATTTTTTAAATTCAAATAGTTTAAATGATAATACTACGTTACATGATGAAATTATTTCATTAAGAGAAAATCTGGAAATTTCAAAGACAGAAAATATTAAATTAAAGGATAAATTATTTTTCTTACAAAAAAATAATGATTCAGATTCAAATTATAATAATTCTGTATTAAAAGATGAGTTGAAAAAGGAAAAAAATTTAAATAAAATTTTAAAAAATCAAATTAATGATTTTATAATAGAATTAAATGAAAAGATACCCATAATTAATTCTTTTAAAGAAAATATAACCATACTTGAAAAAAATTTAAATGATAATAAATTATTATTAGAAAATAAATCAAATGAAAATAATGAAAATTTAAATAAAATTTCAATTAAAGAAAATGAAATTTTAAAATTGAAAAATGATTTAAATAATAAAAAAATTCAATTAAATCAACTTGCTAAACAAGTTCAATTTCTTTTATTAAATATTAATTCATATAATAAAAATTCATTATCAAATTCTGAATTAAATCTATTGAAAGATGTCTTAAATGATAATGATTTAATAGAAAATGAAAATATTTCAACAATAATATCAGAAAATTTAGTTAATTTCAAAGATATCATTGAATTACAATCACAAAATATGAATTTATTAGATTCAATTAATATTCTTTCACAAAAAGCTGAATTTTTTGAAAAAAAATTTAATGAACTTTCAAATTCAATTGAGACACAAAATGATAATAAAACAATTAATGAAGCTAAAGATGCTATCATAAAGTTACAAAATTATAATGATGAACTTGAAAAAAATTTGAAAAAAGTTACAAATGAATTTGAATCATTTAAAATTTTAAAATTTGAAAATAAAGATAATAATAAATTAAATAATTTATTAACTAAAAAATTAAATGAAACAATTAATGAATCAAATGAAAAAATTAAAAATTTAAATAAAAAATTAAATGATGTACGAGATGAAATTTTAAAATTAAAATTAAATTATGAATTAGAAAAATCTGATAAAATTTTAAATAATGAAAAATTAAATTTACTACAGGATAAATTTGAATTAATAACTAATGAAAAGAATCAATTAATTTCTGAAACTAATCAATTAAATCTTTTATTAAATGAAAGAAATGAAAAGATTAAAATGACAATTAATGAAAATATTAATCAAAAATCAAAATTTTTCATCTTAGAATCAAATTTGAAAAATATTGAATCACAAAAAAAATTAATTGAAGATTCTGAATTATTATGGAAGAACAAATATGAAAAAATTTTAAAAGAATTTAATAATTTAAAAATTTTAATTAATAAATATGAATCCAAACAAAAAATTAATGAAAATAAAATTAATGATAATCAAATAAAATTTAATGAAAAATTAAATTTATTAAATGAAGAAAATTTAATTATTAATAAAAAATTAAATTTAAAGATTAATGAAATTAATGAAATTCAATCAAATAAGGATTCTGAATTAAATTGGTATAAAAATTTAATTAATTCATTAAATGAAAAAATTTTAAATTTAACAAATGATTTAACTCAAAGAGATGATACTTTGAAAAATTTAAATAATAAATTAATTGAATTACCTAAACAAAATGAAATTGAAAAATTAAAATTAAATGAAAGGATAAATGAATTAAATGATTTATTAAAAGATAATCAAATTAAATTAGATTTATCTGAGGATAATTTGAATAATTTACAAAAAATTAATAATGAAAAATTTGAAATTGTATTAAATGAAAAGAATCAATTACAAGAAATTTATAATAATTTAAATCAAGATTTTTTAAAACTTGATAATAAATTAAATTTTGAAAATGAATCCTTTAAGAGGGAAAAAATTGAATTAAATCAAAAATTAACTGCATTGATCTTTAGTAATGATAATCTTACAAAGATAAAAAATAATCTTGAAGATAAGATTTCAAATATTGAAATTAATTTAACCAAAAATGATAAAGATATTATTGAATTAAACGAAAAAATTTCTAATTATGAAACAAAAATTCAATCTCTTAATCTCGTTATTGATTCTACTGAAAAACAATTAAATGAAAAGGATAAAATTTTAAATGATGAAAAAAAACACTTTGAAAATGAAATAAATTCATTGAAGAAAAAAATTGATGATATTACTGTAGAAAATAATTTACTTCATGAACAAAGAAAAACAATTGAAAATTTAGATAATGATAATAATGAAACTATTGAAAATCAATTAATTTTAAATTTACGTAAAGAAAGAGATAATCTTAATGAAACTATTAAAAATTTAAAAGAAAATGAAATTTTTTTACAAAATAAATTAAATAATTTTGAAAATATTGAAAATATTGAAAATATTGAAAATATTGAAAATATTGAAAATATTGAAAATCAATCTTCATTACAAAATAAAAATATTGATTTAAAATTAGATGAAAATTTATTATCAGAACAAATTAAAGAACGTGATAATCAAATTATTGAATTAGAAGATAGATTTAATAGATTGAAAAAACAAGCACATGAAAAATTAAATACATTAAAACAATCAAATTCATTATTAAATAATGAAATTAATGATTTAAAAATTTCAAAAGAATTAATTGAAAAATCATTATTAGATGAACAAATGAAATTTAAAAATTTACAAGAAAATGATATAAAGATACAAGAATTAGAAGATGAAATTAAAAAATTTAAATCAATTGAAATTAAATTAAATGAAAACATTAAAAATTCTGATAATTTGATTAAACAATTAAAAGAAGAAATTGAAAGATTGCAAAAAAATAATAATTATGATAATAAAATTGTTGAATCAATGAAAGAAACCTTTGAAAAAGAAAAAATTAAATTTTTAAAAGATGAAACTGAAAAATTTAATGAAAAGATTAAACAAGAACAAGATAAAAATAAAAATTTTTTAAATAATGAAACAATTAATATTGAAAATTTGAAAAAAAATTGGGAAAATTTAAATGAAATTAAATTTAATGAAATGGAAAAAAATTTTAATTGTAAAATTAATGATATTCGTAATGAATCAATTGAAGAAGGTAAACGTCAATCATCAATGAAGATAACACTCTTGGAGAGAAAAATTAAATTATTAGAATTACAATTACAAAAGACTAAAAACGTACCACATTTAGGTCCAACAATAATTAATGATAGTAATGATACAAGTTTAAATACTACAATGGATAATACAATGACAACGGATGAAGAAAATAGTTCAAATATTAATAATAGTTTTGGTAAACCAAAATTTCTTACTCAATCAAGTAATTTAAGTGTTGATAATCCATTTTCATTTAAAAATGGTGGTAATAATCCATTTAATCATATGAAACCAACATTTTCACTTAATACTGAAACTATTAATGATTCGATTGAAAATAAATCTGATGAAAGTAAAGAAAGTAGTAATTTTAGTAATAATGATGAATCAAATGAATTTTTAAATGATTCAGGTAAACGATTAGCAGAATCATCACCATTTAATGATTTAGAAAGTAAAAAAACAAAGAAAAATTTTTTCAAATGAAATAAAAATATATATATATATATATATTAAATTTCATTACTATAGACATTAAATTTAAATGGTAAATCAATATCATTTAAAAATTCAATTTTAATAATTTTTTCCATTTTTGAATTTAATTTATATAAATAACCGTCACAACAAATTTCATCCATATATGAGAAATGATCATCTTTATTATCTTTAATGATAATTTCAAAATTTTCATTTATTGGTTGATAAATAATATCATTTGAAAAATTTTTAATCTCAGTTTGATCATTTAATTTATTTGAATAACCCATTAAAATATACTTTAATAACGTTTCTTTATTGATGTTACTTGAATAACCTAATAAATGAAGTTGTCTCTTTGTTACAATTGACATTGGTGATGGTATATAATTTGGTTCTAAATTTGATGAATTAATAATTGTAAAATAAGAATAATTAAAATTTTTTAAAACTGTGTTATTAATTTTAATTATAATATTTAAATTAAGATTATAATCATTTAAAATCTTTTCAGTAGCAATTTTAAATCTTTCAATACCCATTTTTTGTAAATTAGAATCATTTGAACAGAGATGTAATATATTTGCATGGAATCCCATTGAAAAGATAATGAAAAAAATGAATTGAAAATTTTCATTAATAAAATTTGCTTTATATAAAGGAAAATCATTTAATTTAATTTTATCATTTCTTAAAAATTGTGATATAGTCTCAATGGGACATTTAAAATTTAATGAACTTGATAATGCATTACCAGTACCCATTGGTATAGTTAAAAAATTAATGAAATTTTTAGTAAAAGAATTATTTTGTGATAAATTATTAATAAATTCTGAAATACTTGTATCACCAGATATGAAAAAAATTGTATAATTTAAATTTGAATTTAAATGTTTAGCAAAATTTGAAATTGTATCATTTGATAATGTCTTTATATATTTATGTTTTATCTTTAAAATATTTAAAATTTTTTGCAAGATTAATTGATAAAGATCAGTATTATTAGTTCTACCAATACCTGATTTAATAGAATCGATGATAATTAAATTTTGTAATGATTTTAAATGATTAAAATCTTGAGATGATGGATCTTGAAGCTGAGTCTCGATGAGTTGAAATTTTGTATATTTAGAATCATTTCGAGTGATATCAACTTCGTACCTGGTAGTTTCAATATCAATAAGATGTTTACGAATGGGTGACATGATTGTTGTCATATTGATTACTTAATAATAAATTTTAAGATCTTTAGATATTTTTAAATTTTCGCTTTTTAATAAAAAGTTTCAAAATTGTTTTAATAAGAGAAACAAAGAACAAGAAATAAAAACAAGGATGAGAAACATGAGTTTAGACCATTCATTGTATGTATTAAAGAGAGTTCAACGGTTGGTTTACATCTTACTAACATCATTTGCAGACATCTAGAGATTCCATTCGAAACCAGCAGACACGCTACCATAGCGATGCAAACATTACAACCAGATCCTATTCTTAGACCGCAAGATTTTCAAGTGGATTACAACACAAAGGACACGACTCTGGTGGTTGATTTCAGAAGTATTGACGATCGAGTTCTTCGAGTCGGCGTGAGCAACGTGATCGACAGTCTCAAGACCATTGTGGAGACCATCGACGAACTGGACTAGGCTGGGGGGGACCATTGCTGTACCATTGCTGTACCAACTACCAACCACCACCACCCATTCATTCCCACTATACACGGTTTATAACGGTTTTATACTATTTACTTAATAAAAATTCCAGGGTTCTCTGCAGCCCTAACAAGCCCTCGTTTGTTTTGCGTTGTTTTTCTGCAAACCCTAATTACATGTTTTTTTTCTCCGTTCTAAAGAAAAATTTACAAAAAATTTATTATTGACTAAACAACCGCCACCTTTTGTTATATTACAATATTTAACATTATATACAATATATATTTCATAGTTGAAACTACTCATTTCACAACATATTTATTTAACATAGTTGCTATTAACTTCAAATTTTTGTTTCTCTTTCTCTTTTTGCTTCTTTGTCATTCTTCTAATAAAATTTGATTCTTCATCAACTCTCCTTTTTTTTTTTCACTTAATATGTTAAATTTATCAATGCAAAATATTATTAATTTCTCAAACGATTCAATGGAAGGACCTATTCATAATAGTAATAATAATAATAACACAAATAATACTACAAATAACAATAATAGTACTAATAACAGTTCTAATAATAATAACAATAATGATAACGATAATAACGCTAAAACAAATATAAATACTAATATCGTAGAAGCTTATACAAATGATAATCATAATATTAATAAAAATAATAATATTAGTAACATTATAAATATTAAAAATTCAAATAATTTACGTCAAAAGAGACAAATTTCAAATTCATATCAATTTTCAAATCAAATTATTAATAAGAGACGAATAAATAAACCTGAAACAATTAATTCAAATATTTTTATAGATAATAATCAATTAAATAATGATAATTCTTTAATTAATAATAATAATACTCCATCAAAATTATCATCATTAGGTTTATCACAAAATATTTATAAAAAATTTATTAATATTACTCCTCAACCTTCTTATATTATATCTGCAACACCACAATCAACTTTTAATTTTATTAATAATCAATCATCATCTTATCTAAATAATAATATTGATAATAATACGACTACTAATAATTTAGAATCACCATTAGAAATTACTGAAGAAAATAATAATAATAATAATAATACAATTGATAATTCTTATATATCAAATCCAATTTATGAAACTTTAAATAATATTAATAATTTATCAAATCAACCGATTCAAGATAATAATAATCAATTCTTTGAAAATAATCAAAATCATAATAATAACAATGATAATTTAGAACCAAATAACAACAACAACAACAATAATATTAATAATAATAATAATGATTTACCAACTAATAATAATGACAATAATAATGATAACAACAATAACAATAATAATAACAATAATAATAATAATCAAATTAAAAAATCATCACAATCTTTAATTCAAAAATTACAAGATATTTATAAATTAATTGTTAAACAAGAAATTGATTTACAAGATAATTGTTCAAAATTAACAACTTCACAAACAACTGATTTGAAAAATCTTTGGAATATTTATAAAATTAATATTGATTTAATTAATAATTATATTAATTTTTTAACAACTGCATTATTACCATCACAATCTTTACAAGATTTATTAATTGGTGAAGAAATTATTGAAATTTATAGAATTGAAAGAAGATTATGGGTTTATGGTACAATAACTTTTTTAGATGTCTTAAAAAATTTTTCAAATTTTATGGATCCCGAAGTTTGTTCACAATTTATAACAAATATCTTTATCTCTTTATCAAATATGTTAATTGATTTACCATTAAAACATTCAATTCAATGGTTACAAAGATTAGGTGATCTTTCAAGAATGGCAATTGCTTTATATCCATCAAATTTTATTGATTGGAAATTAAGTTCAGAATATTGGTATATGGAATCAATTAAATTTGTTTATGGTAATGGTAAATTATATTATCATATGTCAACAGTTCAACAAAATACTTTAGAAGCTTTTGTTAATTTAGGTAAAAGTGTATTTTGTAAAGATACTTTTACACCATCACAACAATATTTACAATTAGTTATTGATAATATTTATCAAAGAACTTTTATCGATAGAACAAATATTAGAAATTCCGATTTAATTGATTATTTAAAACATAGTGAAGTTATGTTATTACCAAGTTTTTTAAATAATTTCGATTTACAAAATGTTGTATTAAATTATTTTAATGATAAATTTGGTATTGATTTTAATAATAATAATATTTTTAATACAAAATTAATGTTTAATCAAATACCAACTTCATTAAGATTTTTTTTCAGACATGCACCTGCTTTTGCCGAATCACATATTTTACAATTAGTTGGTTTTGGTAATTCCAAAAATCCATTTGCAATTTTATTCGATTTACCAAAATTTTTAAAAGAGAAAAAAGATAAAAAGGATAAAAATAAATTAAAATCAAATAATAATAATAATATTCAATCATTAAATGATAATGAATTTTTAAATAATGATAATGATTTTTTCAATAATATTGATAATTTAAATTTTAAAATTTTAGAACCAAATATTAATAATTGGATTAAATCATTAGATTTTATTAATTTAACATCATTAAAATGTAGTATGATTGTATTAAAAAAATTTTTACATGGACCATTTTTAATTGCATTACCACATTTTTTACCATGGACATATTTTTTAATTTCAATTTTAATTAAGATTGAAAAAAATTTTTCAATAGATAAAGATTTAAATAATTTAAATTTTTGGAAAATTTTTTTAAAGAATCTTTTACCATGGAATTCAATAATTAATTTTTTAAATATTTTATTAAAATATATCTTTGATAATTTTAATCAATCAAAATTAATTAAAAATTTAACTAATTCATATTTAAATTTATTAATTGAAAATGATTTTTCTAAATTTTTAAAATTTTTTAATGAAAATGAAGAATTACCAGAAATTTGGAAATGTTGGGGAACTTTATGGTTTGATATAATTTGTGATAAATCTTTATTAAATGTTGATAATTTAAAAGATTTTGGTATTAAAGATCATTTATTTTTAGATTTCCCAATTGATGGTATTAATTTTAATGAAAAGGATGAAATTGGTGAAAATTTTTGGAAAAGATCAATTAGATTAATTTTTTTATTTAAAATTATTTCAGAAAATTTTAATATTGGTTTAAAAATTATTAAAAGAGATAATACTGATAATTTTTATAATTCATTTATCTTTAAGATGGAACATAATTATAATAATAATGATTATAAATTTATTAATGATAAAATTAATGAAAAGATACCAATTTTTGAAAAAATTGATGAAATTAATTTAAATTTAAATAAAGATTCAAATTTAAGTGTTATTAAAGGTGATAATTTTTTCAATTATATTGGTTATAAAAAATTATTTCCAAATAATTTATCATTTGATAAAAATGGTGATTTAATAAGTTCATCATTATATACATCATGGGTAATGAATAATGATAATAATATTGATAATGATAATTTTAATGAAGAAAAAGAATGGTTTAATAAATATATGAATCCCGAATATAATGAAATAAATTCAAATGAATTAAATCCAAATTTATTATTAAATAATATTAATGATGATATTAATAAAAATTTAACATATTTTATATTTGATGCAACATCATGGTTAAGACATTTTGCACATATTTATAAATTATCAACAAATAATATTTTAAAATTTTCAGTTTGTTTAACAACATTTCAAGAATTAAGATTCTTACGTAAATCAAAGGATGAAAATGTTGTCGAGGCAGCTGCAAGAGCTATAATAACAATGAGACAATTATATAATGAGGGTAAATTATTACCATTAAGATTTACAGGTAATATTGCAACAGATATTGAAGAACATTTAGAAGTTGAAGAACAAATTACATGGAGATCACATGTTGATGAATTTGTCATTGAGGCAATCATTAAAGCTCAAGATAAATTTAAACAAATGTCACCTATAAAATTATCAAATAATTTTAATCATATTGTCTTAGTGACAGATGATATTAATATGTCAAAGAAGGCAAAAGATCAAAATATAAAGACATTTAGTACACATTTTATCTTTTCAATGTGTACAAAGATTGGTATTGAAGAAAATTTATGTACAAATTAGACAATTAATTATTTATAACATTTTTAAAGGTATAAAATTATTGCATAGAAGATTATTATTATTGTCAATAAACAAAAAACAATTCCCGGGTAACCTTTGCCGGAGCATTTCGGAGACGGAACCGGAAAATCTCGGATTTCCATTCAGCCGACGGGGTTTCGGTTTAAAGGGTTCAGATTTTATTATATAAAAACAAGATTCGGTCAAATGGACAGTAATAAAGTTTACACCATAATAAATAAATAATAAAAATTTTTTTTTTCATTGTTTCCCGGAGTCTTGCAATTATGTTAAAGGGTTCAATTTGGTTGGCTTAAAATTTCACATTTGAGTCTCGGCGGCAAATTTTATTTCATATATAAACACCTTAAATATTGAATAATTGAATCTCTATCTTTCTTTCTTACTTGTATGTAAATAATAATAATACAATATATATTAAAAAAACAAACAAACAAACTTATATTACTATGTCACCTTCAAAATTAAATTCAACTTCTTTAGATTCAAATACTGTTGAACAAAAGATTAGAAAAGAATTAGATTTAAGTAATGATGTTACTACAATTAGACGTAATGCTCCACCTGCAGTTCTTTATGAAGATGCTTTAAATGAAAGTAAGACTGCAATTTCTTCAACTGGTGCTCTTATTGCTTATTCAGGTGAAAAGACAGGTAGATCACCAAAGGATAAACGTATCGTTGAAGAAGAAACCTCTAAGGATGAAATTTGGTGGGGTCCAGTTAATAAACCATGTTCTGAAAAGACATGGAGAATTAATCGTGAAAGAGCTGCTGATTATTTAAGAACAAGACATCATATCTATATCGTTGATGCATTTGCTGGTTGGGATCCAAATTATAGAATTAAAGTTAGAGTCGTTTGTGCAAGAGCTTATCATGCTTTATTTATGACAAATATGTTAATTAGACCCACTGAAGAAGAATTGAAAAATTTTGGTGAACCAGATTTTACCGTTTGGAATGCTGGTCAATTTCCAGCAAATAAAAATACTCAAGATATGTCATCAAAGACAACCATTGAAATTAATTTTAAAGAAATGGAAATGATTATCTTAGGAACTGAATATGCAGGTGAAATGAAAAAGGGTATCTTTACAGTTATGTTTTATTTAATGCCAGTTCATCATAAAGTCTTAACTTTACATTCATCTGCAAATCAAGGTATTAAAAATGGTGACGTTACTTTATTCTTTGGTTTAAGTGGTACAGGTAAGACAACATTATCAGCAGATCCACATAGATTATTAATCGGTGATGATGAACATTGTTGGTCAAATCAAGGTGTCTTCAATATTGAAGGTGGTTGTTATGCTAAATGTATTAATTTATCAAAGGAAAAAGAACCTGAAATCTTTGATGCTATTAAATTTGGTTCTGTCTTAGAGAATGTTACTTTTGATTCAAAGAGTCGTGTTGTTGATTATGATAATTCTGATATAACTGAAAATACAAGATGTGCTTATCCAATTGATTTTATTCCATCTGCTAAGATTCCATGTTATGTTAATTCTCATCCAAAGAATATTATCTTATTAACTTGTGATGCTTCTGGTGTCTTACCACCTGTCTCAAAATTATCACCTGAACAAGTCATGTATCATTTCATTTCAGGTTTTACTTCAAAGATGGCAGGTACAGAACAAGGTGTTACAGAACCTGAACCAACTTTTTCATCATGTTTTGGTCAACCATTCTTAGCATTACATCCAATGAGATATGCAACAATGTTAGCTAAAAAGATGTCAGAACATAAAGCAAATGCTTGGTTAATTAATACAGGTTGGACAGGTTCTTCATATGTTTCTGGTGGTAAACGTTGTCCATTAAAATATACAAGAGCCATATTAGATTCAATTCATGATGGTTCTTTAGCAAAAGAATCATACGAAACATTACCTGTATTTAATTTGAAAGTTCCAACAAAGGTTAATAATGTTCCATCTGAATTATTAAATCCTGCAAAGAATTGGTCACAAGGTGAATCCAAATATAAATCTGCTGTAACAAATTTAGCTAATTTATTCGTTGAAAATTTTAAAATTTATCAAGATAAAGCAACACATGAAGTATTAACAGCAGGTCCACAAATTTAATTTATAAGTTCTTTCTTCTTTATTTAATGGTTTTTTATAATAATTTATTTAAAAATTTTTATATTAGTTTAATTTAAAAGTAACTAAATATTGACAGAAACTTTTGCGCTTTCCCTTAGAGAGCGTTATTTGACACAAATTATAATGTTTGCAATGAAGATTATTTAATCAATAAAAGAGTATTAAAAATTTTCCATATTAAAGTTGCATTGGTCGACATGGGAAACGCCCACACAATCTATAGTAAACATTTGCTTTCTTCAATGTTAAACAACGGTATTTTAATAGACAACTTTTCCAATGATATTAATTATTTTTATCAAATCTTGAGATCTTGAGATCTATTTAAACAAAATCCCACGTGATTTTTATTCCTTCAATGCGAAAAAAAAAAATTTTGTGATTGAAAACGAAAAGTATAAACAATCTTTAAAGCGATGAGCCATAAAGTATTAATTATTTTAAAATCATATAACAACAAAATTTAACATATCTTAAACAGTGAAAAAAAATTAGTGTGACGGTTTTAAATAAACTCTTCTCTACCTTCAGGAGTCATTTATTCAAAAATTATTATAATATATAATATTGATATTTGAAAATGACTAACACTATTAAGAAACAGAAAAAACCAAGAAATAAAAAATTAGCTACTTTTGATTTATTAGATATAACAGAATCATTAGGTTATCAAACACATAGAAAATCTGGAAGAAATTCATGGTCAAAGGATGAAGATAAACAATTAAAATTTTTAATTAATGAAATTTTAATTAATTTAGGTTATAAAAATGGTTATAATGATATTAAGACTATACAAGAATCAATTGAAATTTCAAAAATTATTCAATGGGAATCATTAACTAAAAATTTTTTAACAAATCAAAGAAATGCAAAAGATATTAGAAAAAGATGGACAGGTTCATTAGATCCAAATTTAAAGAAAGGTAAATGGACAAAAGAAGAAGATGAAAAATTAATTAAAGCTTATGAAAAACATGGTCCTCATTGGTTAAGTGTCTCTTTAGAAATCATTGGAAGAACAGAAGATCAATGTGCTAAAAGATATATTGAAGTATTAGGTCCAGGAAGTAAAGGTAGATTAAGAGATTGGAGTATAGATGAAGATTTACTTTTAATAAGTAAAGTTAAACAATATGGTACAAAATGGAGAAAAATTTCTTCTGAAATGGAATTTAGACCAAGTTTAACTTGTAGAAATAGATGGAGAAAAATTATAACAATGGTTGTAAGAAAACAAGCAAATGATTTAATAATAAAAGCCGTTGAAGAAAATAAAAATATTGATTTACAAAATGGTTCAATTAAAAATAATTTATCAATAATTAATAATAATGATGATGAAATTAATGTTAATGATAAAAAAAATGATATCTTTGAACCTATAACAAAATTTAATAATTTAATTCAAATTAATAATAATAACATTGAAAATAATAATAAAATTTTAAATGAAATTAATAATAATAATAATTTAGAAAATAGTCATAAAATTTTAAATGAAATTAATAATGAAATTTCAATGGTTAAACCTTTTTTACCATCAATTGATGAATCAAATAATAATAATAATAATAATAATAATAAAAATTCTTCAATTTTTGATATTAAACAATTACCACCAATATCAAATAATTCACCAAAATCAAAATCAAAATCTAAATTTGAACAATCACCAAATACAACTTTAGATTTTTCATTATCACCAATAACAAGAACTGGTCTCTTATCAGGAACAACAATTAATGATAATTCTTTATTACCATTAACAAATAATACTAACAATAATCATTATGAATCGATTGATAATAATTTAATTAATTATAGTTTATCAAGAGAGCAAACACCATTATCGATACCAAATATAATTAATAATAATAATGGTAATGATAATAATACGCATAATAATAATGGAACTAATACGCATAATAATAGTGGAACTAATACACATAATAATAGTGGAACTAATACACATAATAATTCACATCTTAAGATTAAAAATTTTACAGATTTATCACAAAATAATAAAACTAATCATATAGATTCTTCAATAACACAAACTGAATGGAAATTTACTTTAAAGGATAATCAAGGTTTATCAATATCAAATGGTATCATTAATTCAAGTAATTTAGTTAATGAATTAATTGAAAAAGCTAAAAAATTTTCATTAAAATTTTCAATTCATCAACATATTCATAATCATTATGGTTCAAATTTAAATTCAAGATCAAATAAAATTAAAAATAATGATTTAATTTCAACAAATTTTACAAAACAAAGTACAACTTTATCAACACCAATTTATTCATCAGATAATTCACCATCATTAATTAATGATCTTTATCATCAAAATAATAATAATAATAATAATAATAATAATTTTAATCAAAATTTTTCATCAAATTCAGATACAAATTTTAATGAAAAAAATAATTCAATTTATGAAAATCAAGAAAATAATATTATTTCAAATAATAATGAAAAAATTTTAATTGAATCAAATTTTAGTCCCAATTCAATTAATGATTGTAAAAATACATTAGAATCAATTTCATCAAATTCAATTGGAACATATAGTAGTACAAATACACAAAGTAGTGATTTACCTGATGTAGGACCAAATAGAATATCACATTTTAATTATTTACCACCAACTATAAGACCACAATTAGAATCATCAGATATTAATAAGACATCATCAGATTTGAAAAAAATTTTAAATCCCACACCAATAATAAATAATAAGAAACGTAAAAATAAAAAATTAAAAATTAAAGATGACGAAATAAAATTGAAAAAAATTAAAACAAATTCATCATCAATTGAAGATGATGGTATTGATTTTTGGGAAAATTTAAATTCAATGGCAAATCAAAATGAAAAAATTGATGAAAAGACAAATTTTTTAAATAATGAAAAAATAATAACAGATATTAATAATAATAATTATGAAATTTTTAAAAATTTAATTTCAACTGGTGATATTGATAATAATTATGAAATTGAAATGAATAATTCAATTAAAGATAAACATGAAAAAAAAATTGAACCATTTAATGAAATTAATAGTCCCGATGAAAATGAATTTATGTTATCAATTAATCCAAGTTGAAAAAGAATAAATACAATTAATGTCTATTATAAAATATTTATACAAGAATAAAATATAAATAATGATTCAATTTTATATAAATTTCATATATTATTATTTTTTTTTTTTATTTTTTTTTTTTTTTTTTTATATTTTATAATAGAATGTTTGTAAATATTTTGAAAAATTTAAATTATTTATAAATATTTATTACGTAAAAAAAAATTGATTTTTAAAAAAGTTTGATTTTTATTAATTTGAAAAAAAGGATATTTTATTCATTTGATACTTGTGTAATTAATTTACCTTTATTAATACCATCAAAAAGACCTTTCCAAATTAATGGAATCTTATTAAAATCTTCATCCTTTGCATTCATTATAGTAGCAGAATCATTTGTCTTTAATTTACCTTGTTTAATTAAAGAATTTAATTTTAAATAAGCTTTTGGAAAATCTTTAATATTATCTGTCAATAATAAACCTTTAATGGTTAATCTTTTTGTTAAGACAGTAATATAATTCTTAAAGATAAGTTTACTTGAATCATTATAACCACTAATTGAACCACATACAAGGATAAAACTACCAATTTTTAATAATTTACAACTAAAATCAAGTATTTCACCACCAACATTATCAATAAAATAATCAACTGTATTTTCACCACCACTAACTTTCATTAAATTTTCATAAAAATTTTTATCCTTATAATTAACACCAACGACATTTTCACCAAATGATTCAACATATTTAATCTTTTCTGAACTACCAACTATAGCAATAACTTTTGATGCTTTAAATACATTTAAAGCGATTTGAACACAAATAGAACCAACACTACCTGCTGCACCAGAAATTAAAAAGACTTTACCATAATTTTGATCTTCTTCCTTCAATTCAGCATATTTATAAAAGATAAAATATGCTGTCAATGCTGTACTACCTAATACAGATAAATACCACCATAAATGTTCAACATTATTAGTTGATAAAACATTTGTCATTCCATTTAAATCTTTACCAGAGATAATCTTATGAGTTGTCCAACAAGTAAAAGTACTAATTATATCACCAATTTTAAATTTTTTATTACGTGAATCAAGAACTCTTCCAATACCACGAGATGGAATTGGTTCACCAATCTTAGTACCAATACTATAATTTTTATCAGCTGGAATAATCCAAAATTTTTGCGCAGGATCATTTGATAAATAAATTGTTTCAATTAAAATTTCATCATCTTTTAAATCATTTGATGATAATGGTTTTGTTATCAATTCAAATGTTGAATTTGAACTTTTGAAATCAAAATTAAATGGTAAACCTGGTTCACTTTCTGTCTTAAGAACCCATTGTTTTGCTGTAACATTAACCGACATCTTATATATCTTTTTATCTTGGTATTTTTAGAATTTATTGAAATGGTATAATTTTCATTAATTTTTTTTTTTTCCCTTAACATGTTGTTTTTAAACAAAATTTTCATTCTTAAAATGAAACAAGAAAAACAAATACAAATTAAATTACTATGTAAACATAAGAAAGTATCACATAATCATTGGATTTTTTTTTCTCAATTAAACGATTTAAACAGGTTTGAGGGAAATTGATTTCATATTTGATCACTATTTTCATTGGTACAAATCATATAGTGATTTGTTTAAACGTTGTACAAATACGAAATATCGTAGCTCGTAAAAAATAACGTCAATTTTTATTATGATTTCAAAAATGTCAAACAAGATTCAGCGTTCCAGTGATTAAATAATTTAGATAAATACTTTTATAACCAACAATTTTCCACAAATTTCTCTATGGAAGAAAATCAATCATTGTTCCATACGCTAACTGCTGTCTTCACAATTTAAAAAGATTTTTAACCCATTATCCATTACTAACAATCAGGTTCAATCAATCAAGTGTATATGATTATTTCAACTATTTTGTTACTATTTATAACTACGTAACTCAAGTCACCAATCAGACCGACTAAAAAATTTTAGATACGTTCAGAAAACCGCGTACAACTGTCTGTGTTCGAACTTCTAAAAAAAGTATCACAGAACAAAAATTAACTTTTTAAGTTTATTCTGGAAGACACAAATGCTACAGCGTTTTCTTAGCCCAATTGAATGACACAACATCAAAACTCAATTGTCAACGACACTTTAAATCTTGCCCTCTACATCCTTCAAATCTTGTTTCTATACTCTAAAGTACATATCATATTGTAATTATAAATTATTATTTTTCCTTTTTTTTACAAATATTTCAAGGAGAGAAACCTTATCAAGATTTAAGGCCACGGACTAAAAATTTAAATCTTATTACAAAGAAAATTTGACAAAAAACCTTATAAACAAACGATTACAAAAATTATCAAATAAAATTTCAATATCAAAAACAAAACTACCCCTCTTAATGTTTAAAATTGGTTTAATTTTAGGTTCATCAAGAAATCCAAGAATTTGCCCACAAATGGCAAATGTTATTATTGATACCATTCAAAAAAATTTATCAGATTTAAGAAATTTAAATAAAAAAACTTTTAAAATTGAAATTATTGATCTTATTGAACAAAATTTACCAATGTTTAATGAACCAACTATACCAAGAATAATTTTAAATAATAAAAATTATAAAATGAAACATACAAGAGATTGGAGTAATAAAATTTTAAATTATAATGGTTTTATCTTTGTTTCACCACAATATAATTCAGGTTATCCATCAATTTTAAAAAATGCAATTGATTATTTATATAATGAATGGAAGAATAAACCTGTAATGATTGTTACTTATGGTAGTCATGGTGGTAATAAATGTGCAAAACAATTAAAAGATGTTTGTCAAAGTGTTGAAATGAATGTTATTGAAAATTTAGTTATGTTACCTTTCTTATCAAAAAATGTTATTTTAGAAGCAAATACTGGTAAAGATATGAAATTTATTGAAAATGAAACTTTTAAAGATTATAAAGATGTTATAATGAAATCATTTAATCAATTATATGAAAGTTTAGAACAAAATCAAATTTCAAATTAACAAAAAAAACAACAACTATTATTGATATTTATTATAGAACATGTTAAAGAAGAAATAAAATGTTATTCACCGTTTTTTTTTTAAGATTAATAAACATATATATGATTATTTACTGTACTAAGACTGAATGAAAATACTCAAATTATTTATTGTTTTTATTAATGAAATGATCATATTGTTTGTGATAGGTTATAAGATAAACTATTTATGGAGTTGAACTGAATAATAAAAATGATATAACTCTTGATATATCAAGGAAGATGTTTATTATCAAAACAAGAAAACATTATAATAGAAAGACCAAATGTGGAGAAAAAAAATACTAGGAAACTGGAAATAATATAACGGAGTCATACAGATAGTGCTATCAGCAAACGTCAATAAAAACTTCAAATTTATGATAATTAAATAAAAAATTGTATAGTTTATATTTAAGAACTGTGATATATAATAGTGACTGCGCCTAAAATAACACATCTCGTTATATTTTACTTCTAATAATGATTGCCAAAGAAGTTATCTATTGTCGTATATATCTTGATTTACTTATTAGAACTAAATAAGTAGTTGAACTGACTAAATATAGATTTATCTGATTATTATCGATCTTATTGATTTTTGAATTAAAGCTTGCTTCACTCCTTGTCGGCACCATTCTCTTCTATAACTGTTCTTATAGCTCTAGTTCTCTTTTCTAATATCTTTCTTTACCGTCGTGATATTTCCTCGACATTTCACTCCTGCTGCTTCTACTGAAACTTACTTCGACTCAGATATTCACGTAGTCTGTTCCACTCTTCATTGACTCTTTCCAATCTCTTCTGCAGTTACCCTACTGTCTAGATCATAATATCCTCATTCTTAATTTTCATCTATTACAAGAACACAGCTCAACTATCTAGAACGACAAAGCTTTAAAAAATAATGCTGATATTAGAATCCATAATATGCTTGAATTCTTTTCGAGAAACAATAAAAAGTAATGAAGGATGCGAGGTTCGAACTCGCGCGGACACCGTCCAACAGATCTTAAGTCTGCCGCCTTAGACCACTCGGCCAACCCTCCAATATTTTATATTTTTTTTTTAGTCAGTCTTCTATTCCCCTCAAAGATGTTCTAAATATTCCATCAATTAAGTTCCAATAATTCCGATTGAATATAATGACATTAGAGTAAGAAATACCTAGAACATTCGAGTAAGAAATACCTAGAACATTCTATTGAAACAAATGTTGAAACTATGGAATGGAAATCAAACGTATATCAAGGATGACAGATTTCATGAAATTGAAATGTGTCTTCAATCTTTATAAATAATATATAAGAAAAATAAGCAAGAATTCAAATAAGTAATATAAAATAACTTTGGACATAAAGGTTATTCGTCGGGTTCTAAGACACTCGCAAGATTATATTACAAAAATTCTTAATATTTGAAGGATTGGATGACTGCACCACCAATAACATACAAATGTTTTTCATATAATTGAAGTCCAATTTGATTTAATATTTTGATATTAAGTTCCAGAAATGTTTCGAATATATCCAGGTTAAAACTGAAATTGTGATTCTTGGTTTAAGTTTGGAAAAAGAGAAATAGCCTAAATAAGGGAACTAATTAATGTATTAAAAAAAGTGATTAACAAGCATTTATTACATATTACAATTTTTATGTTGTATATTGTAGAACTTGAATTACGAAAATGTTAAGTTTTAGTTTAAGTTGAGAAATTACTAGCATTCTAGAAATATGGTTTAAAGAAATTAATTAAGTGCATGAAAGTAATTCTTATCATAGAATTTATTAAATAATTTTTTCATTTTTAAAATCATTTTATTTTCAATTTTGTCTAAATCATCTCATTTTTTTCGACTTTTATTTTTGCTAATAATTCCCTTTCTTCTATTTATTTCCAATTTAATAATTTTTATTTTGTTTTTTACATTACCATTTTCTTTTGTTTCCTCCAACAATTATTTTGCTTTTCATGATCTTGGTTAAATACTTTGAATATATGAATGTACTCTATCTTTTAAATAACTATTTATAACTTAATCAAATTAATAAAAATCTGGTTTTCGTGGAGAATTTTTGAGTTTATGTTTTAATTTTTTAATATCTTTTAAATGGTGAAATTTTGTGTATTAAATTAAATACATTTTTATTTTTATAGAGTTCAAGCACATCATGTACTCTGGTAGTAGCAAAACTAATATTTTAAATTATTAAAAATATTATATGTAAAATAAAATTAGTAAAATACATTTTTTTCTTTTTTAGTAACTATAACAATTTTATAGATTCTCTTTTTTTTCCATCTCGTTATATGATAGTAAAGTCAACGTACTTAATTACTTCATATGAATCATCCGTTTTAATATAAAATAAAATCCATTCCAAAAACCAATGAAGATATGTCTGTTACAATTATCATTTTGTTTTAAAGTCTTTGTTTTGCATATCTGTTATTCGTTCAGATTTAATCAAATAATATCAAAAAAACATAATATAAAAATTAAAAAAATATATATATAAAGTATCTAAATATGAAGAATCATGAATTTATTGATACCTAGCATTTTTGTAATCCTCTTGATATTAAAGAATGAGTTTTTTAGTCTAATTCAGCAAGTTTACTTGCAACCGTACAACCGTTAAATTGTATATAACTTTAATTATTTCTTGGTTATTACTGTTAAAAATTTAACTAATTAACCTAAGTATAAAGCCCAATACCACAGAATATATTGTTGAAAAATTTAGTACCATATAAATTAGCATAGCTTTGCATCATTTTCAATGTTTTCAAAACTTTCTGCATGCCTTACAGTAATTCAATATGGTACTTATTTTCTTATCTATATACACCACTGTATATTCTGGAGCAGTATAAATTGAATTTTCTTCTAATGTCCCTGTATTTGAAAAAAAAAGTTTTTAAAACTTTACTGACATTTTTTTTATTTTTTAAAGTTCTTTAATAAACATATTGCCTCACTTCATCCTTTTTTTTGTTTCCTAGTTGTTCTATTTCATTTTCAGGTTGTTATAGAGCCAATTGAATTGGTTTGAAATTTATACTGTAAAGTTTTTGTTTAGTAACGGTTACATTGTTGATTTCACGAGAATATAATTTCATATTGATTTCTTAAATTCAATTCTTTTGAAATCTCAATATTTTTAAATTAAAATTAATAATAATTTTCTTTAAGTGACTGACTTAATTCTATAAGTTTTCCTTTTAATTTTTACTATTTTTTAGTGAAAAAATTACTAATGATATGTGTATAAATAAATCATTATTTCCTGGTTAATAAATTCTAATGTTGTTATACTTAATCATACAATTTTTAAACTAACACTAAAATATCAATTCTGACTACGAAATTAGGACATATTAATAGGAAAATATATAAAAACTAAGTCAGTCACTTTCGGATTACAATTATCAACCATATAAAAATATTATATTTCAAATTAACAGGATTTAGGTAATCAATACAAAATTATAATTTCATGAACTCGTTGACAGAGTCTATTTATAAATATATTAACAAGTGTTTCTTTGATAGAATATTGTAAGACTCCTATTCAAAGTTTTTTTTACAGTCAAGTTACTAAAACAGCAAAAAACAAACAAACACTCGAAAAATATAACCGACTGTTGTTGCAAGGATATACGTGAGAAGTGGTAAATGTTGTGATAGCTCCTCAAATATTTATTATGTATGTGTTACTTTGTCAGTTATCTACTTGATGTCTTTATGAAATACATGGTAAACAGTATCTTCGACGTGTGAAAAACCTCACCAGACAGACTAAGTATACTTTTTTCTGATATTTCTTTATTATCAATATATGCAGTGCAACACTATGAAAAATATCTAAGATCAAATGATTTAAACAATGAAAGAAAAATTATCAAATCATGATAAAAATTTCAACGAAATAAAAACTCCATTGAATATTCATTTTTATAACATGTTTCTTTAATCAGTTGCGAAACAAAAACAGATAATTCAAAGATGTTGAAAAGATTAAAGAGAAAAGAAAAATAACAAAAAACATAAGATGTCAAGAAAGAAAAAGATAATCAATCTGATACTGTCAAATATGGGTTTAACAATGAAAATCTACCACAAGAAAAGGAGGATTATTGAGAGTTTATTTTCAACACTTGCATTAGATAATATAGGTAGTGGGAAATAATTTGGATAAGAATTAACCGATAATACTGAATTAAAATTAACACCTGATAATCAAATTTATAATACAACAGATTTCGTCATTTACTTTAAATTAACTTTTACTATGCCAAACAGGGTATATATTTAAACCATAGGAAAATATTCAAAATGGTATCCATCTTTGTTGTTTATTATCATATAAAAAATTTGGAAGAATTATCCTTTTAGAGATTGTAGGGCATTTTAACTTTACTGCCATTATTATAAATTAGCGAAAGTTCAATGTAAAAAATCTGAGACGTGATATAAAGATCTTATTGTGTTTCCTCAGACAGATAAGATGCAATATTTACCAGCCATCTTTTTTTTTTTAACTCATTTATTAATTATTCTTCAAATGGTTAAACTATCAAAAGAAATGATACTACGATTGTTTTTAAATTGATTTATCTATCCATAAAGCATATTTTATTTCGATATTCATGTCTTGAAGATTTTACAATTGTGTTAAAATTAACTAATTGATATTGCTCAATCTATTTGAACAATTTCAGTTTAGTTAAATGTAAATTTTTAAAAATTTCTTTCTGATACTACACTATGAAGAATTGATATGTGCTGTATAAAACAAAAGATTAATTGCCAAAAGAATACAAATTTTTTTATTGTTGATGCTTTTCCTTTGAGTAGATAAATGCAAAATAGCACTCAACGAAGATTAGATAAAATTAACAATAATCTTGTACAAACCAAATAAGCTCCGTAATCAGGTTTATTCAGGGGTTTTTTCCTTTTAAGTTTTTGATTTCTTTGTAAACTTGTCTTAACTTTCATTTATAATTTTCTAAAATGATATTAAATAACATTCGTTTTCGATAATGATTGTTCTATTTCATGATTTTAAATTCATTAACTGTTTTATAGCATTCTAATAATTAATTGTTAAATGAAAATCATATTAATAGTAAATTTTCAAATGTATACTAACAATTATATTTAGTTTTACCAAACAAGAAAAATGAGAATGCATAAAAAAATTAGAGAACAAGGACATGGAATGACTTTTTATGATGTACTGATTAAAAAACACTTTTTGTATAGCATGGCAATCATATATATCAAGAAAACTACTATAAATAATTAAGAATAAACATGTGAAGTTTTTTACTACGAAAATGATTTTAATTTGATATGAAATATCTGATCATTCTCAACTCATAAAATCCTCATTATTCTTCTTTGAAGAGAAAAAGTTTCAGAACGAAACTATTCAACAAAGACAGTTCAAAAAAGGCTCTTCAAAACGAAGAAAAGATGAACCACGAATAATATCATTTTTCCAAAACTGTAACAGAGATTATCTATTTAAAATACTTCATGAATGAAATAAAGTCAATCTCCTGACAAAAAGCTTTGGTTTCATCAAAGATAATAGAATTTAACAAATGATTATACACGTCTCTTGACCAGTAGAAAATGTAACTTCAATTTTTTTCCTTAATCGTTTGTTATCTAATATCTTTTGGTAAATGTTTACTAGATATATTTTGTAATTTTAGTATTTGTCATAAATCTTTCTTTAATAATTTTTTTTAAACAACTAAAAGTATTGAATTTTTTCAACGTTTCAATAAAAATCATTGTTTCTTTATATACAAAATAAATCTTTGAACGCGTCTAGAAAATTTTCACCTATTTGGTTGTGCGAGAATTTCAGAGAAGATTTGTTTTTGAATGAAAAAAAATCAGGGCATCGCAGAAATGAAAAATAATAATGAGATGGTGATTCTAGAAGAATTTACTAGAATGAGAAGCTGTAAATTTAAAACTGTCGTTTTCTTTAAGAAAGAAGTTCCTTGCATCACGAATACTCCTGTTATGTATATATATTGTGGGCAATTTTGAGTGAGTTTTGGCTAATTTTGACAAAACTAGAAGGTATGAAATATCACATTTCCAATTAAATTCCAGTAGTAAAGCAAAAAAATTTATTTTTTGGAAGTTCAGAAAAATGATAAAATAGTGAGAAAAGTATTGCTGTTATAACTGTGCGCTTTAAAACAATTTTGTTTTCATTATCTTGATACTTTGGATGACTTAATATTTAATCCAGCAATGCAATTTTTTTAGTAGTGGCTTTATATTATTCTCATTTTTCCAACTTATAATGATATCTTAAATGACTTGATTTTTTTAAATTTATAAATAGTTTATTTCTTCATGATTTCTTACGTCATTTAAATTTGCGACATTTCGAACTCTTGGTATTGTAATGTATTTAATTAAAAAAAAGACAACAGTTTGATCTATTAGTTTCTATCAAAAGATTGAAGTTAAGAAAACCAATTAGTATCTTGATATTATTAAGTGGAGATTAAAAGCAAAATTTCAAATTAAAATAAAATTATACTAGTTCACCGTAATTTTCAAATAAAAATTTATAAATGTAAGAAATGTCAATTAAGAATATTTTTAATTTTCAAGAAAAAAAAAAGATTGAACAAGTAAAAGTTTAATATACGTGAAGTAAATATTGACAGAAAAATATGGAATCAAACAACTTTTTTTTTTTAAGACAAAAACCTTTCTAAAATCGAATTTATAATTCAAAATATGTTTAAAAATTGTCGTAGTTTTAAAAACATTGAAAATTTCATTAATATTTTTTCAGTTTGTTACAGGAATTCCATATATTATATTAAAAATAACGTTATTACATGACGCTTAAAAATTAAAGTGACGTTAGCAAATATCTTCACAGTTCTTCAAACTTTTACTATAAATTTTTTTTTGTTGTCTCGAATTATAAAAAGTAATGGTAAATCAAAAGATATAATTTAGGTACTAAATCTTAAAACGATTTAAAAAACAATATTTATGTAAGTTGAAAATGTTCTTAAGTATCTTTACTAGTAGAATTAATTTTTAATGATTAAATTTAATCTTTTTATTATTCTTGACTTTTCCTAAGGTTTAAAGAAAAAATTTAGTTTAATTTGTACAATTACTTTTTAACTTAAAAAGCTCCATACTCTTAAAAATTATAAAAAAATAATATAAAATATTTGAGTGAAAGGTTTTTCAAGTAAGTCCCCTAATTGTACCTCATTAAAAAGTGTACCGTTTTCGCAAAGAAACTAATGGTAATCAAAATAACCAGGGTAATACAAAGGTTCGATTAACAATAATCACATACGAGACATTATTCTTTGTAAAAAAATCAAAATTTTAGGTTGATATAATCTAAAATTTTTCATGGTTTAATCAATTGAATATAATATTATAGGTGCTAATAAGGTATGTTTTTAACACTTAGCCTGATCTATTTGCTTGTTATGTTTTCTTTTGATAGACCAAAAAGAACAACAATATAATTTTGAGGTAGTTTAAAAAATATTTTTTCAAATCGGATTTATAAAATACCATTTACATACACTATATCAAGTAAATACAACTATTAACTTTTGTGTTCAACAAAAATAAGAAATATTCAACGTGACGCAGTTTAAAATTCTTGTTCAAGGGTAGAAAAAAAAATCCAGAAATTTTTAAAAAGTGCAATAATTATATAGAACAACTTTATAAGCATCTTGCATGTTTGAAACTAAATACGTTTTGTCATTTGTGACTTTAAATGAACCGAATTAAAGTAAATATGTTATTATTACAGTACCTACAAAAGATAAACCAAATCAATAAAACATTGGAGGGTTGGCCGAGTGGTCTAAGGCGGCAGACTTAAGATCTGTTGGACGGTGTCCG